>PVIR01012763.1:0-43866 GCA_004026965.1 Petromus typicus | reverse complement strand
ATACTGGGTGTGGAGACCCACACCCAGCAGCAACCAGTACCACATCCACAGTGCCGGGCGTGGTGGCTCACGCCTGTAATCCCAGCACTCGGGAGGCAGAGGCAGGAGGATTGTGATGTGAGTTGGAGGCTGAGCTCAGGGCCAGCCTGAACCACAAAGCGAGACCCTGTCTCCAAAAACCTAAAAAAAAAAAAAGAATGTAGAGATGGGGGCCGGGGAGTTAGCTCAGTGGTTCTGGCGCCTGTCTTGTAAGCGCAAGGACCCGGGTTCAATCCCCGGTTAACCACATACAATACTGGGTGTGGAGACTCACACCCAGCAGCAACCAGTACCACATACCACAGTGCCAGGTGTGGTGGCTCACGCCTGTAATCCCGGCACTCAGGAGGCAGAGGCAGGAAAATTGCTGTGATGTGAGTTTGAGGCTGAGCTCAGGGCCAGCCTGAACCACAAAGCGAGACCCTGTCTCAAAAAAAGAAAGGGTGGAAATGAGGAATTTCATAATTTTAGACACTCATCCACTCACCAACCCAAAACACCCAACACTCAAATCTGGGTTTCCAGACAGAGTTGCCTTTAATGTACCTCATCTAGCTCCCATGGTCACTCGTTAAAATGGAGCCACAGCAGTTCAAGAAACAACCTCAAGAAATGGCCAAACTGTTTTGATCATCACTTTTTCTACAAAAACTTTAAAATTACACGCATTCTCATCATCGATCTGATTCACACCACAGCCTGTGTATTTATAGCTTTATGCAAGTTTCCTTAAGTCTGTGAAATGCCCTTATAAAAGGAGAACAGGCAAAAACTACATGACAATCTTCATCCACGAGTCGTAAAATATAAAATTAATATAAAGCCATGTCCAAATCTGCATGGCCCAATACGGCAGCCACCAGGCATATGTGGTGACTTAAGTTTAAATTAACTAAAAGAACACATCTCATTTGAGAACAATAAAAATATTAAATAATTTTGTTCAGCTTGATGCTTGCATTGCATTTGTTACTAACCAATATAGCTAAATTTTATTGAAGTCAACAACATTACAGGCATTGTAGTAGTAGAGGCTGAAGTTTCGAATTTAAGTAGCATTTTTTGTCATTAAAAATTAATTAACTGCACGCTCAAGAAAAACCCATGTATACCTAAAAAGTTAAGTGGAATGAAAATGTAAGTCAAGTAATTTGATTTCAAAGACAATTCATTTTCTTTGGAATTTTTTACTAGGGACCACCCAATAGGAAAAAACCAATTCTCCAGAATTTCATTGTGCAAAGCAAGATAGCAACAACCTAGACTGACCACTCCTCTAACAGAAGATGAATTATTTTAAACTCTTTATGACTGATGTTTCTGTACCGGCAAAAGGTTCCAAAGCACCTCCAAGAGTGCACACAAATTGTAAAACACCTACTCCGGTAATACGGAAGAATCACAATAAGCTTACTCCCTCTCTCATTAGTCCTTTCCCTGAGGTACTTCATGCTGTCTGAGCAGTACACAGTGTACTACCGATTCCTGTCTATGGGTCTCCTAATTGGCACTGGGATACCTGCCTTTTTAGCCATCTATTTCTCACCACTGACATCCCTTATATTTCTCTCAAAGTGAATATATTTCCTCATCTCACTTAAACTGGCATTTTTTTTCCTTCCTCACACAGTCAGATCTGAATCGGACTTTTCACCGAAGCTACTTACAGGCTGGTAAACAAACTGAGGCATTGTTTTCTCACCACCAGAAAGAGACCTGCTTCATTAACAATAGTTGCACACTCTACACCTCATTGAATAGGCAAATAAGAATATGACAAATGATCCTTAGCATTTACCGTGGTTGCTTGTTCCTAAAGGAACTCAATACTCACTTTCTAAACCTTTTTGATGTCAGGACCCTTTATCTCTTTCAAAAATTACTGAGGACCCCCAAAGCAGTATTGTCTTTCTGAATATTATCTAGTTATATTAACAGAGTTCGAAAATATTTACTAATTCACTTAGAAATAAACTTTATTATATGTTAACATAATATTTTTTCCCCCTAAAATAAAGTGACTATCATAAAATGCAAAGTGACTCATGCCAGCCTCTGCGTTTTACATTACAGTTCCAGCTGAAGTACAAGAGAAAATCTGACAGGTAGCTGAGAAAATAAAAAGTATTTTGAGTGATGGGTTCTTACAAATTCTGCAATGTAAAACCATAGACCAAAGAATTGTTCATACTGTTAGATAAAATCAGCTAATTTATCTTGTGCACTGAATTAATTTTCAACATTATGTAGTGGCCATTTACATGAATTATGCATGCTTTTCAAATAGCAACACATCTCATTATAGAATACCATGCAACCAAATTTCTTTTTTTTTTTTCTTTTTGAGACAAGGTCTCGCTTTGTAGTTCAGGCTGGCCCGGAACTCAGCCTCAACCTCACATCCCATTGCTATACTACAGCAATCTTCCTGCCTCTGCCTCCTGAGTGCCAGGATTACAGGTGTGAGCTACCATGCCCGGCACGGTGGTATGTGGTACTGATTGCTGCTGAGTGTAAGTTTCCACACCCAGTGTTGTATGTGGTTACTGGGGGATCGAAGCCCGGCCCTTGCGCTTGGTGAGACAAGCGTGGGAACCACTGAGCTAAATTCCCAGCCCAGCAACCAAATTTCTTAACATCAACCGAGTACATACTGTTTTAATATTTAGTTCTTCAGAAGATGCACAAAGTGAAACTGTACTGGCTATAAACCCTTATCTCAAGGAAAAGCATTTATGTGTTTGAGTTCTGAGCCAGTTGCTTTTTTCTCAGAACACAGCTGTTAACTGAAAGAGTGACAAACTACAATTTTTCAGGCTGGGCATTCAGTCTATCTCTGAGACCAAGGAAAACCCAGGAATCTAAAGAAATATTATACTTTGAAAACTTGGTGTTCTAACCAACAGGGCAAAAATACTTCCCAATTTCACTGAGTCATAACAACACTAGCACACATCTAATTTTAAGAATTCTGACCAGCTCCCAACACAGTATATATTATACACCTAACTTTGGCCCACTGAACAAGGATCTGGCTCAAGAACCTAAAATTCTTTTGTTAAGCACTTATTTAAGCCTTACAACTTAAAATAAATTCAATGACACAAATATATTAGGACAATATAAACTTTTTTTTAAAAACCTGTTATAGGGCCAGGGATTAAGCTCAGTGGTTCCGGCACCTGTCTCACAAGCGCAAGATCCTAAGTTTGATACTAGGTATTAGGGAAAAAAAAGAAAACCTATTACATGCATGTTAATTAACTAGACTGTAAAAGGGCAGAGTATCAGTTGTCCAATAGCCATCCTCAACACTGGTGGGCATTTTATATAGCTATTATATCTCACCCTCAAACAACTCTGTAAGGTTGAATATTTAAGGAAAACAAAGTACAATGTTAGCAGTCTTTTCTGTGAGCACCTGTACTCCTAAGTATATACTGCTTTGATTCCTTCTAAATCTGTTTACTCCTCTCAAAAGTTAAAAACAAAGGTAAAAATGCAGCTTGGCTAATGTCAGAGTCAGAATTGGGATTTAAAGTAATACCCTTCTCTAAACTGTACTACCTCCTTCAGGTCAAACATGTAGCCTATGGAAAAATTATACAATCCTTTTTGGGTGAACAAAATGGTGGGGGAATATGGAGAGGAAAAAAAAAAAAAAGAGAGAGACAAACTCACAGTTTTTAGTTCCATCAAGACTTGTTCATCCACTCCATCATCCAGAAAGATGTCTCTCACATCATTAATAACATCTTCAATCACAGACCTATACAATTTAGGCTTTAAAGGAAAAAAAAAAAAATTTTTAAAAAGATTGTGCTTTAACAAGTTTTCACAAATTCAAACAAATATAGTAGTTATTTTGCTAAAGACCTAAAACTTATTTTGGAAAGTAAAACTTGAAAAATATGGTCATCAAAACTGTATTTTAAAATTTAAAAGATATGCCCATTCCAATAAATATTATTTTCCCCAGCTCAAATTTAATATAACTTATGATCAGGAAGTCCTTAGGCATACAAGGCCCATACAATTAACTTAAGAACTGCCTATACTATAGTCAAAAATTTAATGTTTAAAAACAGCAACATAGTTGCCTGCATGACTCCAAGTCTGACACAGCTAACCATCAGGACATTAAGTCTTAGACTCTGACAGACTTTATCTCCAATAACCATCAGCTTGGAAATGACCAGCAACCTAATGTGTGTTCAAGCTTAGAAATCACCTCACTTCTATTTTTTGTGACCTAGCCTGCACCTTCCAGCTACATCGTTAAACTGTTAATATACCCACAATTATAGGTCTCATGGTCCCAGAGGAACAAGTAACACAGATCCCTTTACCATGATTATTCTCCTTTTTTACTCCTGCCCAAGTGAAACAACGGAACAAATCGATAAAGACCCCTGTATGTTCATTTTATGATCACTCTGTTGGTATTACTCGTAGTATGTTTGGGGTAAAGGAGTGGAGAGGCTGGCTTCTAAATAATTACCTGAAGAATAAAACAAAACCAGATGTGAAAACACTTTAAGAGGCTTTTTTTTTTCTTTTTTTAGGTTTTTTTGAGACAGGGTCTCACTTTGTGGTTCAGGCTGGCCCTGAGCTCAGCCTCAAACTCACATCACAGCAATCCTCCTGCCTCTGCCTCCCGAGTGCTGGGATGACAGGCGTAAGCCACCACGCCCGGCACTGTGGTATGTGGTACTGGTTGCTGCTGGACGTGAGTCTCCACACCCAGTATTGTATGTGGATACTGGGGAATCGAACCCGGGGCCCTTGCGCTTGCAAGACAGGCACCAGAACCGCTGAGCTAACTCCCCAGCCCTCATTTTTATTTTTTTAATAAAAACCAAGAGGAGGGAGTGAAAAATCTGCTTAACCTACATCCTATTTTTAAACTGTTACACAAAAGGAACTTTTCACGTCAGATAAAACAGTAGCTGGCTCTCTATAAATTCTAGCCACTATCACAGAAATAATGTAACCTTTTTTAGTTAAATGCTTTGCCATTACCTGTGTTTTACATCTTGCTTAAGGTGAAATGTACCAGCTATCCAATAAAACCAAAGACTTGCACTCATACGCGAATTTCAAATAAATGCCTCATTATCACCTCTATCACTAATAGTGTTACTACAAGGAAATCTCAAGAAAATATGTCCTAATCTAGCCAAAACCACAGTGAGTTTGACAGGACAGTATACTCTAACCACTAAAAACTTTCATTTATTTTCATTATTCTTTTGTTGTTGTTCTTACAAGCAACATAATTTAAATGTCTGAGTTTTCACTCATCTGTTTCACTCCCAGGTTTATCAGTGAAATACACCTCTGTACAATTCCTCATTTTGTAAGTAATTCTATCTGACAATGGATATGTAAGCTATTCACAGTGATCTAACTACTGAGTTATAAAAGTGTATCTTAAAAAGGTTTCCTACTCATTATGACCTAAGGCCTAATAAGTAGTATTTTAAACTGGCAAGACAGATCTCAAACTCATGGTATAGTTATAAGGGCTCAGCATAAAATAATCGCGCTAAAAAAATTTATTACAATATAAGACATGGTGCCATTAATGTCCCTCAAAATATTCGCTTTCAAACACATGTATCTCATTCTTGTCACTTTCTGAAGTTCTGGACGTCCTCCTCTGTGTCTTTTGATGGCTGCTTTAATATCCTCAATCAATTCAAAACATGTTAAGGTGTTATGATGTGTCTTCATTTACCTTTTTCACCACATCTAGCACCATGGAACTCCTAGCTCTTCCCCAAATTCAAAAGGACAAAGAATGGTAAATTTTTCTAACACATTCAGTACATGTACCAACCACAACTGCAACACCACTCACACTCAGGAAATGACTTCCAGAACTGCTTCAGAAGGTGGCAAGTGTCACTGCCCTAAGTGTGTTCGAAGACAGGGAGTATTCTAAGGATTAATGGCAATGTCTTGCACTGTAACACATTTTTTAAAAAATAAAATGAAATGTTTACAGTATTTTTGGTTCAGGTCTTGTAGCCATATCCCTCCCCCAAACTAAAAGTTTTGATGTTTCTGAAGTCATCTTAAAAATCTTTTGCTTTAGTGTCTCTGCTCTCCTCGGGTATTCCCTGTTGAAAGCATCAATCAGATTTTAAGATTTTGTTTCTGTGTCTTAATGAACCCAAAATTTGACCACTCAGCCGATTCAAAAACACTATGTTGAAGAGAGAAGAGTGCTGCTTCACAATGTACACTCCAAAGGACTAATTTAACAGAATTAGTCATGATTTCAATTCCTCAAAATGTTTTTAAAACAAGCATTTGGACCTTATTTGAAATATGCAATTTCTAAATTATTTAAAATTCTAAGCTCTACTTGAGCCCATGTTTTTGCCTCTTACTGCATCTTACTACAGTAATTTTGGCTTGTCCTCAGTTTTAAGAAACAAATACTTCAAATTTTAAAACAGGTAAACTAGAGGGCCATGCATGAGCGGCACTGCCAAGTGATAAAGCAGAAGGTTCCTTTCCAAAGCGTTAGTTCCCTGATGCAACGCTGGAAAGGAAACTGATCTTTATACAAGCTACCGGGTTAACATCCAATGCAAAGGCCACCTACTTCGAATTAGTATTTTTTAAAACAAGTTTGCTGTTGAGTCCTCACTGTCCTTCGTCACAGCTCCCTTCTATGGACGTGAGACCATACAGTTACTGATTACTGTGAAAACCTTTGTGTCTAGATAATTATTAGGAAACAATAAAATACTAGGAGCTATACTTCTAACCCATTTCCTGAATACTGTACATCAATTACAAAATACCAAACGTAAGTCTTGTGTAGCTAACATTTAACGTCGAAAACCTTCAAAAATGCCCCAAAATAACGCAGGCAGCCTTCCCAAACCGAGAAAAAACGATCAGACCACCTGATCTAAAACTGGTTTTAAAAAATTAAAAGGGACGGCAACTGGGGTATTATTGCTCTTAAACAAAGAAGATACATCCTAGCAGGTACCGCGGCCAAGCAAAACCTTGGGGCTCTTCCGAAAGCAGAACCCGTCGGGGACAAAATCAGAGCGGTAAGAAAAGAACTAGAAATACACCGCGCTCTGCACGCGCCCGCCGCCTTTCGCCTCGGGAGCACGCACTCCCAGCCCCGCTCAGAGCAGCCCTCACTATTTAAAGCCGGATCTGGTGTTTAAATGGAGAGGCGGTGACGTAGGCCTGAAAAGCACCTTCCCATCCTGGCAGAGTCTATATTAGAGAGCGGCAATGGCTCTATATAAACAGGGCAGCCAAAGGGAGGAGGACCACAAGGCTGAGGGACTGAAAAGCAGGGTAAGCGGCCGCAGCCATGATGGATCGAGCCGAGTCGCCAACGGTACGGTGTCGGGCGGCCGCGGGCTTGGCTGCAGCCTTGGGACCGGGCGAAAAGGTGTTTTATTGTCATAATACAAATAAAGAGAGTTGGGTGGACTAGTGATCACATTGCGTTGGTGAGAATATTATTTATGTGACTGCTTTTTGCAAACCTACGTGATCGCCAGGAACCAAAAAGGGGCAAGCGGGAAGTACGCAAATTTCAAGGCGAAAGCGGGGACACTTTGACCACGGCAGGTTTTGTCTGTTTTGGTGCTTTGGCTAGTGCGAGATACGATGAGGGTTTTGCTTCCCCTTCGCCATTTTAGCCTTTCGGAAGGAACTGAGATAAGTGCTTTTCAACCTTCGTCCTTTTTAAAAAACAGATCTACAAGGGCCCCCGTGAAGGGTCCCAATGCACAGCCGCCAGAGCTGCCCCAGCTGACCCCGAATAGCCCCGGGGCCCGCGGCCGCCGGGAGCGCGTCGAGCTGGCGGCCGGGCCCTGCGGGGACGGCGGCTTCCGCGCCCGCCCGCCCTCCCGGCCAGACCCGGCCCGGCCCCGCCGCGCGCCCGCCACCGCCCGCCGCCCGCGCCGCCGCGAGCCCCGCGCCCCCCCGCCCGGCTGGGCCTGGCCCGGCGCGGCCCGGTCCGCCCGAGGCGGGAAGGGGCGCACCGCGGGGTCGAGGCCGGGAATCGCAGCCGTCCCCGCCCCCGCCCCGTCCGGCCGTTGCTGCCGCCTGCACGAAGCCCCCGCCGGCCACCGCACCACGTCCTTACCACGGTGTTTGTATTTGCCGAGTTCGCCATTTCCACACACAACACAAACCAGAGGGGGGCACCCCGGGAAAACGAGCTCAAAACCAAAAAAAGAAATGTCAAAAAAGAACCGAAAGACCTGGAGGGTGACCCGGGTCACTGCAAGATTGGGGCCAAAAACAAAATCGAAGCTGAAGGAGTGGGGGAGGAGCGAGGAGGAGGGGGCGATCCTCCTCGGGAGCCAAAACCTCGGGAATCGTCTGAAAAACTCGGCCTTTCAGGGTCCGGGGGGCGTTGCCCGCTCCCCACCCCGCGCCGAGGAGGGAAACCACCACCGGCCGCCGCTCCCCGCGCCGCCGCTGCCGCCACCGGCTGCAGCTCCAGCCGTCCGGTCCGCCTGCTTCTCCCCTTTATATAGCGAGCCGCCGAGCTGCGCGAGCCACCACCGCCGCTGCCGCCGAGAGACAGGGCGGAGGGGGCGGGAGGGGCGGAAAGGGCGGGGGCTCGAGGGCGGGGCTGAGCGCGAGACACCGCGAGAGCCCCGTGCGCAGGCGCGCCGGGGCGCAGGCCGCCGAAAGCCATGACGTCACGCGCGTAGAGGGTGCTGGGCGGGTGGAGTCCAGACCCGGAGTACAGTAGTGGAGGCGGCCGCTGTCACGCCAAGTCTCGCGCGATCACATGGTGGGCATCCAGGCGGAAGTCTCTGGCCGCTCTCTGTAAGGATCGACTTTGGCAGAGTATTACTGGAAAGGGCGCGAATTAAAGTGACAGTCGAGTCCTCAGCGAGGACCGCTTCTTGTGAGAGGTTTCCGTTCAGTCCGCGCCGGCGGAGCTGGCAAAGTGGAAGGGACAGCGTTGGCTGCCTTACTGGGAATGGCCGCGCAGAGGGCTGGTCACGTGCCGCGGCTTCCGGCCCGGCCGTGCTCTGTCTCCGGGCGGTTTTAAATGCGGAGTCATCTCTCGGCCTGCAGGGCCCAGACCGCCTGCTTGACTACTTCCGCGCTTTCCCTGGAGCGCTGGCCGTTGGCTCGCAGGATAGTGCACGAGTTTCGGAAGCGGGTGGAAGTTGATTCGGGGCCCCTGTACCCATATTCAAGAACTGGCAGCCGTCTGAGCTCTAGAGTCCAGAATCAGTCTACCAAGAGATTGGGCTTAAGTGTTTCATGAGCTCTGCCTATACCATCCCACGTTCTTTAAATGATTTTTTTCAGTGATCACCACCCAAAAATGGCACAACGTTTGTATTATGACAGGACCACTTTCCTATGCGATATTGCCAGAGTACTCTAACATGCCCGGCATGTAGTAGCACTATTACCATCTGAAATAGTGTTATGTGTCCTTGACTCCAACTTCCTCGGCCTCTCCCTGCAAAATGTCATGCAGTTGGTTCACGTGTTGGGGTGTGATTCAATAAGCCTTCGACCTGCTTCTTCTTTATACTAATATTTCACGCGCAACAGAGAATCCTTTGTTTAGAAGGCAGAACTGAGGATTGCCTCATTTTCCTGTCCCTGAGAGTTTTGATGTGGATGCCTGAGGGAGTTTATACTCAGAAGGCGGTGAAAAACAAATACCAGAGTCCCATGTTGACAAAACTAGGTTTGAGAACTTCCAAGGGCATTTCACCAAAGAGAGATACAGCCTTTCTGGACATCAAGGAAAGGTTAGAGGAAGTAGAGGCCATTAGTATTGTGAAGGGACGTGAAGAATATCTGTTAACTTTGAAATGGAGACAGTCACCTCCATTCTCTCAACAGGTATTTGCCACTTGCCTGTTCTAGAACACTTTTTAAAAAGCCACACGAAATCATTGTTCTTGATATACAAAATTATCGTTCCATCCACGTTTATAATAATTTTGATATGTAGGTGACAATTAGAAAAATTATCCTAAACAGTACCATTTGTGGTATCACTGTTATTTTAAGAGCATTTCTTATTCCCCCAGTACCAACAACTTGTGTATGAAATCCCTTGCTACCCACTTAACTTTTCTTTCTTGTCACTTCATGCTTTTAGGTAAGTGGTCATGTGTTTTAGCCTAGCGTGGTGGTGCAAGCCTGTAATCTCAGCACTCAAGAGGCTGAGGCAAGAGGATTACCAGGAGTTGAAGGCCAGCCAGAACTATGCAGCCTGTTTCAAAAAAAAAACAAAGGTCATGTGTTTTGCCGTCACTTCAAACCACTGCAGACCCTAACTGAAAATGTAAATGAATGTATGATAGATATTGTAAAATAGAAAATATTCAAAGGGAAATGGGGATAGGGTTAACAAGGGGAAAGAATTATATATATGTATATATACGTATATGTGTGTATAGATATATATATGGATGGGGGGTTGTGGGTGGGTAGGGGAATGGGAAAAAATGAAAATCAAGTCATGTCATACACTGGTACAAATTCTTTTTTTTTTTTTAGGTTTTTTTTTTTGGAGACAGGGTCTCGCCCTGCGGTTCAGGCTGGCCCTGAGCTCAGCCTCAAACTCACATCACAATCCTCCTGCCTCTGCCTCCCGAGTGCTGGGATTACAGGCGTGAGCCACCACGCCCGGCACTGTGGTATGTGGTACTGGTTGCTGCTGGGTGTGGGTCTCCACACCCAGTATTGTTATGTGGTTACCGGGGAATGGAACCCGGGTCCTTGTGCTTGCGAGACAGGCGCCGGAACCACTGAGCTAACTCCCCGGCCCTGGTACAAATTCTGTGTTGTGTGTGATCATGATGTGTATATAAAATGTATCCATTTCACAATTTTAAAAAAAAACTACAAAGACATGAATGAGAACCCATGAGATTTACTCTCTACAGAATTAGTCTTCCATAAGGGAACGGATGAGATGTGTCTTCTAATGGGTCTGAAATACTATAAAGTAACTGAATTTTAAAAGTGGACTTTTTGAAACCTGCAGACTCCGTGGAAGTCCTGGGTTTTTCTCTGTCTACCTTTTAGTTTGATATAATACCCAAGAACTTCATTAATTTTTACCAAGTCTTTTCCTATCTCTGCCCCATTGTGGGTTCCACTGCAGTTCTTTGATTTCCCAATTCATCCATGTATCTGTAATATGCCCTCAGTCACAATAGATGTGTGCCATCCAGCTCAGTTTCAGAAAGAGGTATTTTCTTTTCTAAAAATTGAGTTTACTGGTACATTTTAAGTGTACATTATGATCACATTCATCATTGAGAATTTATACCTGTGGATGATATATCTTCTTATTTTTTCCCATTCCCCTGCCCTCCCTTCAGCCTCTCCACCACCCATCTACATAAGCTTTGTTTCCACTTTTTCCTTTTTATGTTCATATTCATCGCTACAGCTCTTACTCCAATTTTTTTAAAAATTTTAATTTTGACCAGACTGAGCTTGAATTATTAGTCCTTCTGCCTCAGCCTTCTGCAATGCTGACATTAGAGGCATGTATCACCATGCTCAGCTTTTTGTTTTGTTTTGTTTGATGAGTTTGTTTTGGTCTTTGTGACAGGTTCTTGCTGGGTAGCTCAAGCTAGTCTTGAACTCATGATCCTGTTGTCTCAAGTATTGGGATTACAAGACGATATCACCATGTCTGGTTTACAAACTCCTTGTTTTGAAGATTTCCTAATCAAAAGAGTCAAACATTTATCTAGTATTTCCTATGTGCTCTTCCACAAGTATCAAATAGTAGATATGGCAGGTTGAATGGTTGCTTAAAAAAAGATGACCATGCCCTAATGCTGAACCTTGTGAATGCTACTTTATTTAGGAGAAGCACCTTTTCCCATATAATTTAAAGATGTTTTGATATCATTCCAGATTGTCAGATTACTTAAGTGGATCCTAAATCCAGTGATGTGTGTTCTTATAAAATCCCAGGGCAGGGCCTGGAGAGTTAGCTCAGTGGTTCCGGCACCTGTCTTGCAAGCACAAGGACCCGGGTTCGATCCCTGGTAACCTCATACAATACTGGGCGTGGATACTCACCCCAGCAGCAACCAGTACCACATACCATAGTGCCAGGCGTGGTGGCTCATGCCTGTAATCCCAGCACTCGGGAGGCAGAGGCAGGAGGATTGCTGTGATGCGAGTTTGAGGTTGAGCTCAGAGCAAGCCTGAACTACAAAGCAAGACCCTGTCTCAAAAAAAAAAAAAAAAAAAAAAAAAAAAAATCCCAGGCCAGGGATTTAGCTCAGAGGTTCGGTGTCTGCCTGGCAAGCGCAAGGTCCTGAGTTTGATCCCCAGTACCACATACAACAATGCCTGGTGTGATGCTTCATGTCTGTGTTCCCAGTACTCAGGAGGCAGACGCAGGAGGATGGCTGTGAGTTTCAGGTTAGCTGGGGCTACATGATGAGTTTGGGGCCGGCCTGAACTACAAAGTGAGACCCTCAAAAAACAAAAAATACACAACACAGAAACAGAACGAGAGGGGGAAGAAGTACAAGCAGGTGTAGAAATGGGAGCGATGCATCCACAAAGCATGATGACTGCTACCAAGAATGCCAGTAGCCACCAGATAATCCAAAGAATGGATTTTCTTCTAGAAAACTCTGCCAACATCTTTATTTTGGACTCCTGGCCTCTAGAATTATAAAATAATAAATTTCAGTTCTTTTGTGACAAATTTCTGGGGTTTTTGTTTTGTTTTATTTTAGGGATTGGGAATTGAACTCAGAATCTTGTGCTTGCCAGGCAGATATGGTGCCACTGACCTACATCCTTGGCCCCAAAGAAAAAAATACATATGTAGTTGACCTCCAAGCTGTCTTAGGGAAATATTACATGTACAGTATCCTGTTTGGATGCAGGAGAGCAAGGCGTAGCTAGCTTCCAGCCTGAAACGCAAGTTCATGTTCTCTAAAATCACATAATGAATTTTCAGAATGATGGAGGTTTGAGCAGGAAAGTTTTATTAAGTAAGCTTCTGCCTAAGAGAGATAGAAGGGGGAACTCAGAAAGGTGGGTAACCCACCCACCTCACTTTTCAGAGTACTTTTATGGAGCAAAGCCAAGAGATGGGGTGGGTTCAAGGTGGGACAAAATTACTGTCAATCAGTAACATTGCAAATACAGTCGCTTAGGTAATGTTGCTACAAGGAGAAATCACAAAATGGACAAAACCATGATCAACCAATAAGATTATAACAAATATAGTTGCTTAGGTAATACTGACTAGATGGAGATCCAATGAGAAACCAAATCATGTAGCAAGCATACAAAGATTTTCAGTCAAGAGACTTTTCTAGGTGGGTCAAGCTTCTGGCCCTCAACCCCAGAGATTGAAATCTATTTAGCATATCAGTCACTGCTATTCATCTTACATGAGTGGGGCAGTTTTCTCCTTTGGTAATGTTAACTTTCAGTAAAGGTCTCCTTGACCTCCATATGGACTTTTCGAGAACCAGTCCTAATCTATCTACTTACCACCTGTAAGTAGCTTTTCTACGTATAATACTTTGAACCAGTGTTTTAGATGTTTTAGGATTTTGGAATATTTACATATACATACTGAGACATTTGGGAGAAGCAACCCAAATCTAAACAGGAAATTCATTTATGTTTCATAAACACTGCCACAACTTGGAGAAAGGTTCATTTAGGGTCACAGTTACAGTACATGGCCTGCTGGCTCCAAGCAGAAAGAAAATGGCCGGAGAGCATAAGGGAGAAAATGCTGCTCAACACGGCAGCCTGAAAACAGAGAGAAGGAAGCTGAAAACAAGAGTACTACCTACCAGGTCTCGGCCCCCTAGCCCAACTCTTCTTAACCCCAGACCTTAACACCACACACAGCTGTTAAATTTATTAGTAGACTGATCAACTGATAAGTTTATTCATTCCAAGATGCAGTCCCCTTCCAAACACATGAGACTTTCATGTGAAGGTCAGATATACACCATATTAGACAGAGCTTGACAGCAATTTTTTTTTTGTTTTTTGTTTTTTGTTTTTTTTAGACAGGGTCTCACTTTGTGGTTCAAGCTTGCCCTGAGCTCAGCCTCCAACTCAAATCACAGCAATCCTCCTGCCTCTGCCTCCCAAGTGCTGGGATGACAGGCGTGAGCCACCACGCCCGGCACTGTGGTATGTGGTACTGATTGCTGCTGGGCCTGAGTCTCCACGCCCAGTATTGTGTGTGGTTGCCGGGGAATCGAACCAGGGCCCCTGCGCTTGCAAGACAGGTGCTGGAACCAACTGAGCTAAATCCCCAGCCCCATAGATCCTCATTTTTAAGAACGAGGTCAGGAGTGAAAAATTTCACTCCTGACCTCATTTCAGCACTGACAACTTTTAATGTTGGAGCATCCCAGTTTTCACATTTTAAAGACTGTCACTCAATTTCTACTGCAACTGGAAGCAGAAGTGATTATTCTCCAGAATTTTCTTTTCTGTGGTGGTAATTGCTTTAACTAGAGGAAGTAGGTGTTATAAAAGAGAGGCCTAAAGGTTATGACAGATTCCAGACCAGAATGGAAATAGGACAGGTACATAGTTACATAATACGAAGGGCTGATCTTTTAACAAAGATACAAGAGGGAAAAAATCAGAGTACAATTTAAATACTTCCTTGAGAACCAAGAGTTGGGATAATATAAAAAGATTTCACCAAGTTTTTACTGGTAGGCACAATGAATGAATGTTTAAGCAGAAAAAAAAATTTTTTTTTAAGGATGAGGAACTTATTTTTTGTTCCCTGTCAAATTGGTGGACAATAAGGGTAATAATAATTTATATAGTAGTGTTTTTTTAAAAGCTTTAATTACATAATATGTCCTTCAGAGCCTGTAACAGTCCAGTGAGATAAGTAATATTATCCTGGTGTTGTGGATGGGAAATTGAGACTCAAATTAAGCAATAATCTCCCTAAAATCATATTACTATTTACAAGTCACATTTCAGAGGTCCAACTTCAAGGCTGTTTTAACCTGTTTTAGAAATAAGTAGCTATCAGTCTAGGATTCCTGTGAAAGTTTTTGAATCAGATTATGTTGTTCTTTTTTTTTAGGTTTTATGAGACAGGGCTGTAGTTCAAGCTGGCCCTGAGCTCAGCCTCAAACTCACATCACAGCAATCCTCCTGTCTCTGCCTCCCGAGTGCTGGGATTACAGGTGTGAGCCATCACACCTGGCACTGTGGTATGAGGTACTGGTTGCTGCTGGGCCTGAGTTTCCACACTTAGTATTGTATGTGGTTGCCAGAGAATCGAACCCGAGCCCTTGCACTTGCAAGACAGGCGCCAGAACCACTGAGCTAACTCCCAGCCCAGATTATGTTGTTCTTTAAGTTAGTCAAACAGTGTTCAACACAATATGATGTGTAAAATTTCATTTTAGGAGAAGAAAAATTAGGTTACTCAAAATTGAACCGAGAAACTGAGACTTCACCCCAATTAAGTATAATTGCCCTCTTCATTAGCAAGCATTTTTAACATCAATGGAATAACTGATTTTCTCTGTTTGTATATCAGTTGCAAATCAACTTCCTATTTCAAATAGCAGTTACTCCATTACTGAATTTGGTGAAGCTAGTCATTTTCTAGCGAGATGTTCTATAATGAAAATATTTCTGTCTAGCCTTATTTTTCAAATGTTTCCATAAAACAGGAAAATGAAAGATGATAATTTTTAGTGGGAGAAAATTGCATTTTTACTATTTCACTTAATGAGACAGTGGTATAATTCACAATACATTGATAGAAAAAATAAATTGTTCCCGTGCCAGTGTTGTTGCATAGTAATTAGAAGAGACCGTGTGCATTGGGTAAGATAATGGTATAGCAACTACCTAAAAGCATGAGCTCTAGAATCAGTAGATTCAAAGACCATCCTTCTTCCTAACATGAGCAAGTTACTTCACCTCATCTGTAAAATGACGTGTGATAATATTCAACAGTTCTATGAGACTTGAGAGATCATTCATATAAACTCCTTAGCATAGTGCTTGGCACAAAGTAGGTCCTCAGGAAATGTCAGAGAAAACAAAACATTGATTATGCAGAGACTTAGACAGTGAGTTCTATTTTGTCTTTGTCTGGATCTTGTTGCATGGTGGAATGGAGAGAAAATTAGGAATTTAGAATACTGTTCTGAATTAAGTCCACCAATTAAGTAATATTTATATCTTTTGGACAGGTAAGTTTTTTTTCCATTTGCAAAATTAGAATCTAAGAAGAAATTCCATGTTTCTGACAAAACACATTACACACCTTAAATTTGTACATTTTCCACTAAATTTTTTGAAGCCAAATAATCTGAGTATTCAGTTTTTCTCTTTCTATATCAGTTGAGAAGTCATCACTTGATTTTCTGTAATGACTCAGATTTGTTTAAAACTAGAGTCTCAATACCTTTAGGCAAGATACATAATTGCTCATTTTTTCAAATGTAAAATACATTACCATTGCTCAATAACTTTTAAATTAAAATGATATATTTTCAGCCTTCATATATATCACATTGCAATATGTGAGATAAAAGACAATCAATACTGTTATTTGGCCACAGGATGGAAAAATATATCTCAACCCAGAAAAAACACATGGCTAGGAAACCACAGTCCCTAGAGATATTTCATTTTTAAACATAATATTTAATTTCCTTAGGGAAATTTATTAGGAAAAATGATTTGGGGGGGGTTGAGACAGGGTCTCGCTTTGTAGTTCAGGCTGGCCCTGAGCTCAGCCTCAAACTCACATCACAGCAATCTTCCTGCCTCTGCCTCCCGAGTGCTGGGATTACAGGTGTGAGCCACCACGCCCGGCACTGTGGTATGTGGTACTGGTTGCTGCTGGGGTGAGTCTCCACACCCAGTATGGTATGTGGTTACCGGGGATCCAACCCGGGCCCTTGCGCTTGCAAGACAGGCGCCGGAACCACTGAGCTATATCCCCAGCCCCTAGGAAAAATGATTTTATTTTAAAAGCATAGAATTCACCACATCTATGCTTCTATATTCTCTCTAATTTTAGCTAACAACAGTAAATACTAAATCCCTTTCTTATAAACTTTCTCTTTTTCCATATACTTACTTTAATTCGTTCTCCCTTTTTTTTCTCACTTTTCATAATTGCTTGCTTTTTTCCCTAGTGTAATCATTATAGAATACCAAATATAACCTCTTTTCAATGACCACAATATCTTTGCTTCCTTTCTTCCTGTCTCTTTTGCTGTCTCTGCCTCTCTTTTCTTTCTTTCCCTTGAACTTTGATCTTGTTAAGTCACTAAGTTGCCCAAATGTGCATTCCTCCTGCCCCAGCCTCTCAGAGCCCTGAAATTACAGGCATATGCCACCTTGCCCAGCAACCTCAATGTATTCTTCCAGTATTAGCTTTAAAAAAAATAAAAGCAGAGAGCTGGGGATTTAGCTCAGCCTGCCTTGCAAATGCAAAGTTCTGAGTTTGATCCTTGGTACAAAAAGAAAATCAGAATTTTCTTTGTTTTGTTTTAATGTAGTGGGAACCCAGCACAGGGTCTCTTGCATGCTAAGAAAGTACTCTAGCACCAAACTACACTTTCAGGCCTTGTGTTTGACTTTTAAAAAATGTGTTTGAATAATGGTGATCAAACACAGTCCATTTGCAAATTCCCAGTATGTTTAGCCTGCTGAATTTTACCCTTAGTTGTGGCGGTTAATCTTACACAAACTTTAGTGGATTAAAGGTCTAATGGATTAGGGAAACAGTTTGGAGCATGTCAGTGGCTGCTGACATGTAGGCCAGCAAACTGAGGGAAGGTTTGGGAGGTGCCAACCAATAGACTTGTACCCTGGACAGAATAAAAGGGAAATAAGGGACTGTCTGTTTTGAAGAGCTCTAGTATTAAATGCGTACATCCTTGGCTACCATCACTTGTAGACGCCATTCTCCAGGTCTCTGGTTTCTTATCCAGACGTCCTCCCAAAGCCCCATCGCTCATGGGTAGGGTTTAGGGAAAGTGACTGGACCGTGAGTGTGTGATCCTGAGTCCGTCCACTGATGGGTTTCTAGCTGGATCTAGATGTTGAGAGGTGAAGCCTGGGGGGGAAAGGTAAGCCACTGTGGGCCTGGCCTACAGGATAAATAGTCCTCACCCTCCCTCGATCTTGCATGCTGCTTCCTGCTCTCCAGGACCCTCTGCAATGCTGCCATGCCTTGGATCCATCCAGCAACAGTCTGAAATCTCTGCAAACTCTGAGCTAAAATAAACTTTTATCCCTTCAATAGTGGATGTCAGGTATTTTTTCCCAACAATGAGAAAAGTAAGACATATTTTGGTACCAGAGAAGTGGAGCTATTACTGTTACAGTACATGACCAAGAGCCCACGAGGTTCACAAGCTTTTGGGATTGGTACAGGAGGAGTTTGGAAGGACTTGTCAAAACCAGCTGAAGAAGCAGTCCCGGAGTGCTATTAACTGAGCACTCAGTGGAAGATTCTGTCACCACTCTGAGGACATCGGGATGTTGATAGAAATGGAGCTGGTGAAGATGAGGCTCAGGAGTTTTAGTTGGGAACAAGGACTGAGTCGGCAGTTGGATTCTGGCCATGTATGTTATGCTTTGGCAGAAAATTTGTCTGCATTTTGCTCATATCTGGTGATGTTGTATGAGTCTGAGATTGGCTGTGTAATGGCTCACCCCTGTAATCTCAGCACTGTGGCGGCAGAGGCAGGAGGGTTGCCTTGAGTTTAATGCTAGCCTGGGCTACATAGTGAGTTCAGGGTCATCCTAAACTACAAAACAAGACCCTGTCTCAAAAAACTACAAAGAAGAGAGAGGAGGAGAAGAAGGAAAAGAAAGAGAAGAATCTG
This sequence comes from Petromus typicus, assembly GCA_004026965.1. NCBI lineage: Eukaryota > Metazoa > Chordata > Mammalia > Rodentia > Petromuridae > Petromus > Petromus typicus. The sequence continues at coordinate 24,943 of PVIR01012763.1, read as the reverse complement.
AGATTAAAAGCAGTGAATTAATTAATCCAATTAAAGAAATTTCAAGGTAGTTTAATGTTGAGGCAGTAGCATGGCTACTGTTAGAGGCTTTTAGCTAATTGTACCTTAGGAATCAAAAGCAAAGGCCATAGCAGATTGACTTTTTCCAAGTTTTTGTTTGGCCAGAGAGGAAGCTCAGGTAAAAATGCAACCTGCAAAGATGGAGCAGAAGAAAACCTGGTTTGGAAATGATTAGCATTAGAAAACCAAGTACTTTGGAATTGAATAATAGAAAAGATGGCCTGAAAGCAGCAGGAGAACCAACAGAACTTAAGCCTTTGACATCTCAGAATTGCAAAGGTAAAAGACTGCTTTGAAAAGACAGCCCCAGGGATGTTTCAGAATGGCATTGGCTACGGAATATTTTCTTCCAGTTGAGGTCATAACACTCAGCACTCCAGGCACTCAACCCATACAAGCAAGAGAGAAGGAAGCCTGGCAGAAAGGTTCATTATCCATACGGTGTTGGTTTTAGGCACAAGCAAGAATGCAAGAGTTATGGGGTCGGGAAAGCTTCCACCGAGATTTCAACTGCTGTGGGAGGCCAGACAGTGTACTCCTAAGGGGACAGGTATGAAGCTCTGAGCAAGAAGTTAAAATTGCACTGGAAATCCCCGAAGTTTGGAGAAGTCAGGAACATTTATAGGCTGAAGAGAGCTGTGAGGAATGAACGAAGCAGGACCTAAGGAGTAGCCACAAAGGCTAAAAGTACCAGGATGCCCTAGGGCAGACCTTTGGAATTCACATCATCTTTATTTTTTATTTTTATTTATTTTTTTTTTGAGACAGGGTCTCACTTTGTGGTTCAGGCTGGCCCTGAGCTCAGCCTCCAACTCACCTCACAGCAATCCTCCTGCCTCTGCCTCCCTAGTGCTGGGATTACAGGCGTGAGCCACCACGCCCTGCACTGTGGTATGTGGTACTGGTTGCTGCTGGGCGTGAGTCTCCACACAAAACAGGTGCCGGAACCATTGAGCTATATCCCCGGCCCAGAATTCACATCATCTTATAGGTTGCCCTTGGTGCTGGTCATGGGACTGTGGCATTTAATGTTTGTTCTGGTGGATTTCGGCCTTGTTCTGGTCTCATTCTCTTCTGTCTCCCTATTTGGAATGGGGATATTTATTCTGTGCCATATTGTGTTAAATTTTATTTTTACAAGAACTTCCAGCTAAGAGTTTGCCTTAAACCTCAGAGAAGAATTTGGATGTGGACTTTTTGGTGATGCTGAAACTGTTGCAATACTGAGAGGTTAAGCCTAGTGGAAAGTGGTGTGTCACGCTAGATGTGGCCCCTTGGTCCCCATACTGCTTCCTTCCTGCCATGTGGCCCTGCTTTGGATTCAGTTATGAACTGAAACATCTGTAAATTATCAGCTCCAATAAATTTTTATTTTAAAAATTATATCAAATATTTTGTCCTATCGATGAGAAAAGTAACTAAAACACTGTGTTTTGTATTGATTCTGTTTCTTTAGAAACACCTAATACACACTTTGGTACTAGGAGAGGAGCTGTTGCTGTGACAGCACATGACCACATGATTTAGAAACCTACCCAACTGGTTTAGGAGAAGAGCTTGGAAAAGTTTGGAGATTCAGGCTGGTAAAGCCCCGGAGTGTTCTAAACCGTGCTTGATGATTGATACTGGTCAGAGGTTGGAAAACACCAGAATATTGATAAGAATATTAACAGTAGTGATCAAGCATAGGAGATCGCATTTGGAAACAAACACTCCATTGATAGTTGTCCACATGTGTTATTCTAAGGCCGAACATTTGTCTACGTTTTGCCCCTGAATAAACGTGACAGACCATTTAATCTGGTCGAGGTAATTTCAAGGCATCTTAACTTCAGGCGGTGGCAAGAATACTGCCACTGGATGCTTTCAGCTAAATTTCCAGTGAGAATTAAGAATAAAAAGCAGATCTGAATGATGTGAAACTGGGCCAGAAAGCAACAGCCTGAAAAATCGTTTCCTAGCATCCAGCCATGTAGTCTGTAAGAGGCTGGTACTGCCGTGGACGAAGGGAGCCTGGCTGTTGCTCAGACTGGCAGAAAAACTCAGTGTTATCTACATGCTGGTTTCTCAGGCATACAGAATACTAGAGTCATAAGGTCATAGACACTTCCACCTAGATTTCAGAGGGCTGAGGAGGCCAGGTAGTATGTACCCGAGAAAGTAGTGCATGAAGCTCCGAGAGAGAAGCCAAAAAATTCAGCGGATACCCTCAGAAGTTGGAGATGTCTGAATCATGGGAACTCTGCTGAGAAAAACTAGTAGCAGTGAGTGGAGCCATTCTGAGAGAGAGAGAGAAAGAGAGACAGAGAGAGAGAGAGAGTGTGTAATGTGTAATGGCCACATGAGCTGCAACAGAAAGACGAGGTCAAATGAATGGGGCTGCCTGAGCCGTTTGGAGCCCTCATCACAATCTGCTGTGGGTGCTCGACATGGAGCTACAACTAGTGATCTTTCTGGGTTTCAGTCTTTCTTTGGTCCCATTCCTTTGTGTTCCCCCATTTCTCACTTGTAGAATGGGAGGGTTTACCCTGCGCTATTCCATGTTGGTGACACTTAGAGACAGACTACATTTACTTCACATAGTCATTTGGTCATGACCCTTTTGGTGGCCAGATGCAAAATGGGTGTTTTTTGAGACAGGGTCTTGCTTTGTAGTTCAGGCTGGCCCTGAGCTCAGCCTCAAACTCACATCACAGCAATCCTCCTGCCTCTACCTCCCGAGTGCTGGGATGACAGGCGTGAGCCACCACGCCCGGCACTGTGGTATGTGGTAATGGTTGCTGCTGGGCGTGAGTCTACACGCCCAGTATTATATGTGGTTACCGGCGATTGAACCCGGGTCCTTGCACTTGCAGGACAGGCCCTGGAACCACTGAGCTAACTCCCCCACCCCGGACGCAAAATGTTACCGTGTATATCCAAAATGTTCCCTTACAGTCTAATGTGTTTGGAGGCGGGGCCTGGGCGAAAGGGGTGGGTCTCTGGGGCATGACCTTGCAGTGTGTATTCTTGTTCTTGGCTCCTCCCTTCTCTCTCTGCTTCCTGAGCTCTGCAGGATGAGCAGGTTGGCTTCACTGGGTCCTTTCACCATGTTATTCTGCCTTAGAGACAGGCAACCATTGGCTGAACCCACTGAAGCTGAGCCTAAATAAGCTTTTCTTTTATTAAGTTCCAGGTATCTGATACCATGTCTTAGCAAGGGAAAGCTGACTAACATATCAAACAATTGTGGAATTTAAAAAATGTTTCATTAACAGTAGGAAAATCCACAAAACAAGAAAAGTTAAACCACCAAAAACCATCCAATAAAAATCACATAAAGTAAAAGATGAAACTCTTGCATTCTTGTATCTCTATTATTCTCTGACACCCTGCAGTCACACATGTATTTTTCCTATGTTTACAAGACCTCTCTACATCTACATATGTGGTTAAAGTGCACTTTGTCTTTTACACATAGAATCATGCCTTACATTTTATATGCCTGTTGCTTTTTTTCATAATCACAGACTTCTTTCTAGGTCACTAAATTTTAAACTGTCTGGAGTCCAACAGCCAATGAGTGCAGTCCTTCTTCCCAGCAGAAACCTCCTGAGTTTAGTCTTTACTGGCAGGATTTCTATCAGCCCCTGGTCTTCCGAGCTATGACCAGAATTCCCTGTGAAGTACAGCCTGAGGGACTCGCTTTATTTTTTCACCCAGCATCTGGAACGTTTCCAAACCCTTCTCACAAGGCAGCTCCCGAGGCTCCTAAACCACACGGTCAAGTCTAGTCACTACAATGACCCCACTTCTCTGGTACCAAATTCTCTCTTAGTTACTGCTCTCATTGCTAAGACAGAACACCTGATACTCAAAGTTAAAGCACGAAAGGTCTATTTAGTCACAGTCTGTAGGGTTTCAGTCCATTGTTGGCTGGCTCTAAGCCAGAGGGGCACGTGGCAGAATAGCTTTTCAGGTAAGAAAACAGTTCGCAGGCAACAGTTCCTTGAAAAAGCAACAAGGCATCCTAACAGTGCCTTTCTTCCCCTCTTATCCAGACTATTTAGGGTGGGTTGCACTTATACTCCTAATCCTAGTACCCTTAAGCCTAGTGTTGCATAGTGAATTAGTTCTAAAATCGTACACTCTAGATTCAGGCACCTTTGAAAAACCTCAACCTATGAGTACATGAGACAAATCCTAAAAATCCTTTATGTTTCAGCTGTGCATCACTCCCTTCCGACATCTCTTGGAAACCACTGATGTTTTTAATGTCTCCATAGCTGTGTCTTTTCCTGATGTCCCATAGATGAAATGATGCAGTATTTAGCCTTTTCATGGCTTGATAGCTCATTTCTTTTCACTGCTGAATAACACTCCCATCGTCGACACATAACACAATTTATTGATCCATTCATCTACTGAAGGATATCTTCACTGCTTTTGAGTTTTAACAGTGAGAAAGAAAGCTACTGTAAAATCCTTGTACAGGAATTTTTATGGACATAGATTTTCAAAACTTTTGAGTAGATACCAAAAGGTATGAGCATTAGATTATGCATTAAAATTGTATTTAGATATTTTGGCATTTAGTTTGATAAAATAAACAAACAATGGAAAACTTTTCCAAAGCTACTGTAACATTTTGTATTTCCATCAGCAATGAATTAGAATTCCTATTGTCCCATATCATTGTTATTACTAGCTAGTGTGAAGGTTCTGGATTTTGGCCATTCTAGGCCTCGTTGTTGTTTTAACTTGTATTTTCCTAAGCACATATGATGCAGAACATGATTTTATATGATTATTTGCCACCTATATATCTCTCTTTTTGTTTTTAGACAGAGTCTCGCTTTGTAGTTCAGGCTGGTCCTGAACTCATCCTTGAACTCACAGCATTCCTCCTGCCTCTGCCTCCCGAGCGCTGGGATTACAGGCCTGAGCCACCATGCCTGTCCATAAATCTGCTTTGATGGTATTTCTAAAGATCTCTGATTCATTTTTTAAAAATGAGTTGCATTCCTATGGTGGCACTTTAAAAGTTGTTTGCATATTTTGTGCAAAAGCGTTCTTATCTGCTATGTATTTTGCAAATATTTCTCTCAGTTTTGCTTTTTATTTTCTTGACTGTATTTCAAAGAGCCAAAATATCTTTAGTTTTTAATAAGTTTAAATTATCAGTTCTTTCATGGATTATGATTTTAGTTTTGAAGTTAAAAAAATACATTGTTAAATACATCATCTAGATTTCTTTTCTTACATTATTTCCTAGTGGTTTTACAGTTTCATATTTAACATTTAGGTTGGAATTCAAATTGAGTTTATTTTTTGTGGAAGATGGAAGGTCTGTGTCTAGTTTCATTTTTGTCCATTTACCCATCATTTTGACATTTTTTTTTTTTTTTTTTTTGGAGACAGGGTCTCACTTTTTGTAGTTCAGGCTGGCCCTGAGCTCAGCCTCAAACTCACATCACAGCAATCCTCCTGCCTCTGCCTCCCGAGTGCTGGGATTACAGGTGTGAGCCACCGTATTGTATATGGTTAACCGGGGATCGAACCCGGGCCCATGTGCTTGCCAGACAGGCGACAGAACCACTGAGCTAAATCCCCAGCCCTCCATTGCTCTGTTTTTAAGTTCAGAATCTCTTCTGCCTGCTCAAATCTACCTTTGAATGCTCCTAGTGAATTTGCTTTCTTTAAGTTTTAGAATTTCTTCTTGTTTGGATACTTCCATGTTGGCCATACATTAGTCTCTTTCCCCCCATTTTCCTGTAGTTTTTTGAGCACTTATAAGACAGTTGTTTTAAAGTGTTTATCTAATAGATCTACCATCTGGGCTTTTCTAGGGACTCTGTCCATCGTTATTCTTTGAATACGTTATACTTTCCTATGTTTTTGTAGGCCTTGCAATTTTTTTTTCTTGTTGAATCCTGGATATTTGAATCTAATAATGAGGTACTCTGCGAATCAGATTCTTTCCCCTAGGGCTTGCGCTTTTTTTTTTTTTTTTTTTTTTTTTTGTGGGATGCCTACCTGTCAAAGATCCATCTGAGAAATAATTGTAAGATTTGCTCAGGTGTTTTTTGAATCTGTGCTTTTCCCTGAACATGTAGTTTGACTTTTTAACTTCTTCCATATATTTGCAGTTGTTTTTTAATTTTTAATTTATTTGTAGTACTGGGGATCCAACTCAGAACCTTGTGCTTTCCAGGCAAGTGTGGCACCACTGGGCTACATTCCTGGCCTGAAGAAGCCTTATGTATTTCAGTTCTTTTTGTTTCTGCTTCTCCATGAAAATGATATCCTATTAAGCTTTTTGGCTCCAAGAGGAGGACAAGAGACACACACACAGAACGTGTACTTTGGTTAAGATATCGTGGCCAAATCCAGCCTCCAGCAGGGTGGCCAGCTGACAGTTAGACACATGAATGAGACTAGCCTAGACCAGCAAACAATGACTAGGCAGACAGATATGTGAACTAAAATTTAAAGAACAAAATTGTGTAAGCTACAGAGGTATGGGGTGGTTACATAGAAACAACTAAAGATTGGGAAAGATACTTCAATGAGCCGGTGACAGGATGGGGTGGAATGAATCTAAAGCTGCTTTGTACAATAAAGGGTGAAGTAACATGGAGACTCAGTTGACCCTATTCAAGTTATCTGGTTTGCCGTCCTAGTCAGGGGACCTGTGAGGCAGGTGAAAGATGCTAAGTCTCAAACAGTTCATGTTGGTAAAACTCAGAGAACAACTATGACTCATTTTAATGACTTCCTTACAGTAGCCATGAACCGTAACACATTTTCCAGCTGGCTTGGAATCTTGGTTGGTAATGACTCTTTCAAAATCCTCAAGGAGGAAGGTGAAAAATTAATTGTGAATCATAGAAGAACTGTCACTAGAAAAGATTTATCCCTTTCTTTACCTCATGAGCCATTTATGTGAACTTTAAGAGTCTGACTTTAGAACTTAATCCTCACTAACATGGAATTTATTTTATGTATTTATTGTTAAAATTTCACAGGGTAGAGTACTGCTGAGCCACGTCCTAGCTCTCCTCCTCATCTTCCTCCTCCTTCTTTTTTAGATAAGTTCTCACTAACTTGCTTATGCCGGTCTCAGACTTGTGATTCTCCTACCTCAGCTTCACAAGTGGCTGGGATTTCAGGCATGTCCCATCACAGCTTACTTAAAGATCGGATTTTAAGAGCTGTCAGTCTTCCCTCAGTCAGAAAGAGTAGTTTGGGAACTTGAAGAGTTAGTCTATCTACTCAGCTTAAGACCAAAGGAAAGATGTTCAACCAGAAATTCCTTCTGTGGGTTGTGACCCACGAACCCGAGGGACAGGAATGTCTGACAGTCAGCTGTCAGTTCTTTCCTATTTCTGCACTATGGATTCTCACCATTGATCGCTAACCTTTGGCAAATGTCCACCTGCCTGGAATCACTGGTGTAGTGTGTAATGGTGTGTCTGCTAATGCTGTGTCCTGACAAGAGAGGAAGCTGCCTGGCATGGAGACCAGGGAGGTGACTGTTGAAGGTGATCGCAGAGCTAAGAAGTTCGGGACAAGAATGGACAAGTGACGCCAAGGACACCAGCAGGGTGGCCAGCTGACACTTAGACACATGAGTGAGACTAGCCTAGATCAGCGAACCAGCAGAGAGCTGAACTGCTGCTGTCTCCACCTCCTCTCCTACCCGCACTTCTCTCTGCCCACAGCGGGAACACTGGGGGATATACCTGAAGGTCAAGTTTTCTAATAACGTGAATGGAACAACAGAACGTTCTCCAGAGTTCCCAGCGATAAAAAATACTCCACTCTTATTTAGCCATTAATTCTTTTGTGTACTTAACCTGTTGCTATAAAATTCTGTATTTTCTTCAGGACAGAGATTGCTTGCCTGCACGGGACCGAAAAGATGTGTTTTCCCCGAGTAAAGGCACGTATTTTAAAGTAAAATGTCCCCACACTGAATTCAATAAAACAAAGCTGTTTAATCATTTTTGCCATTAAAAATCACTTCAAATTATTTCTGTTGCCTGTACTCTTTCCCATAATCCAAAATACCTTGTCGACAAACTAGTCTTTCTAGTAATGCTTCATTGGTAGGATTCCAAAATTGCTTCACAGCCTTTACTGGATAGAGTCCAGTGTTGGGCTGGATGCAAATTCAACTGCCGCTCAGCCTAACCATTGACCTTATCTCTTGGGGTACAGGAAGCCTGCCTGGGTCATCCCGATTTCCTGCTAACCCAACAGACCAGTTCTTCTCCTCTTCTTCCCAAGCCCAAGCTCCCTTCCTCATGGTACTGAGGCAAATTTTTCCTCCTGCCTCCACGTCTCGCCTACCAGGTATCTGTCCTGTGGAAACTTCCTAATTATTCTTGTCTATATTGACTTACTACAAAGATGAGTTTATGTTCACATTAGTAATTAGGATTCATAAATTGATCAAACAGTTTCTTGTTGAACACTGGCAATGTGCCAGGAACATAATACAATTTTATTACTTATGTGCTCCTTAGTATTTTTTCACCTTATATGTGTATGCACTTTTTTCTCCAAGGAAACCTTAAAGATTTTGTCATTTCCATTCATTTTCTCATAGTATTGGGTACAAAACAGGAATTATATATAATACACTTAACTGCAATAAACTTGTCATTTGTTATCTTAGAGCTGTATCAGCTAGGTGATAGACCTGGTTAATAAACACTTGGTCTTTTATACTCATCTTCATTAAACATTACAGGGTGACACTGTGTTTAAAAATTTTATTAACAGCTCATTTTCATAGTTCAAAAAGGCCTTACAGATTATGATCAGTAGAACAAGTAAAACAAAATTTCACCTCCAGAGACAGCCAGTGTGTAGACTTTATTACATAGGCACATTTCAATTTTCTAAAAAAAAAGGTAAATTTGCTTTGCATAAAATTAACCACAGTAGTGCAAGAAATTACATATAAAGAGGATGGATGATGAAGGAAGGAAAATATGAGTCTTGCATCAGCAGAACTGTTCGCTGGATCTTGGGGTCAACTGCTCTCACACACTGAAACTCACCACGGGCATTATGGGCACGCAGGGTGAGGAGGGGGCCTTCCTCCGTTGTCCCCTGGATAACACACGGATTCTGATTCATGTCTTGACTATGGCAGTGTTTTCTCCACTCTCTGGTGGCAAGTGGACATGAGGGTTGCATGAAAGCGGACCTGAGCAGTGCATATCATTCCCTTCTCTCACCCTGAGTTCAACACCCTTCAGTCCCGTAGGCTGCTGCTGAGAGCTGGGTCACTCCTTTAAAACACTTCTAGGCCTGCCCAGAGCACATGGCCACAAACGACACTGTGTGGGATTTCAGATACTGTGTGACTAGATGGTGTTCACAACCAGGGCTGAGGGTGTGATATCAGGCCGTGGGAGAGAACAGGAAGGAAGGAGCTGGAATTGCCTGTGCCATCCAAGTGGCATCCATTGTCACATCTGACTAAGTACAAGAAAAGCAATCAGAATCACACCGAAACACGCAACATGAGAGAAGCTATTTTGTAGCTTGAGCATTGTGAAAATTCTTGTTTTAGTGTTTTGGGGAGTCATTGAAAAAGTTGTGGCTTGAGACTCTGTCTCATTTGGTTTTGTCCAGGATGTTTACTAAGTACTTTTTCTCTCTTTAGTCATTTATATAAAAGGGCATACGTATCAATCAGGGATCACGCTAACACTCTCAGGAGCTTGGAGGGTCAGACCTACTTCGGCTTCCAGTTGTACTAAACCCTGACACGCCGCGTGGAAGGCTGCCTCCTCTTCACCCCCGCGCCACCCGTGCTGGGCCGAGAGGCCCTTAAATGATCCTGACCCTCTTCTTTGTGCCTTCTTTTTAACTGCTGTTTTGACGGCAAGTGCAGCACAGAGGATCGCCAGGTTTTCTTTGTTTCTGTCATCTGGGCAGTTGGTAAAGGATAAAGACATGAAAAGCAAAAGATAACTGGCTGGATTTCCCAATCTTCAAAATTTAAATTCATTGTCTCCTAAGAAAATGTGAAGCCATACTAATGAGGAATATCACTGAAAGTAGCATCAAAGAGCATTTTGTAAAATAAACAATAAAGCTGTAATTAGAAATAAGCCGAGGAGACAGTAAGTGCTCCACCCCCCCAATCTGGAAACTGAAGTTGAAGTTGAATTGAGAAAATGCCTACTAATGACTTTATATAAACAACCCTGGGTGTCCCTGTGCTTAGCTTTTGATATAGCACTTTGACCACAGCAGACATGATAAATATTTGTTGAGCTGAACAGTACTATGGTTTATCCCTGCTATGTCATCTTTTTTTTCTTACACCTGCTTTTTTTTTTTTTTTTTTTTTTTTTTTTTTTTTTTTTTTTTTTTTTTTTTTTTTTTTTTAGTTTTAAGAAACAGGAAACAGTCCCTGGTCCAAGTTTTTTAAAGATTGGTATCCAGTGCTATATTTTCCATCTCTTTATACCATTTCATATTGAATTTTAATTTCTATTTCTTAAGTCCGCTTTTATAGCTTTTTTTTTTTTATTATTACAGCCAGTTATTATTTGCTTCTTTCCAGGCACTTCCTGACACATCAATATGGAAAATTTCCACTTTATCGGCAAGCTTGGAAGTGCAAATTCAGCGACATATTTTTCTTTCTCACATTTTTTTTTTCTTTTGAGCTTTTCAAAGCTCAAAACAAAGGACTAGATTTTCTCAGGCAGATTTACTAAGGCACAGTGGAAAAAATGTAAAAAAATCCCACATTCTTACTTTAGTTAATATATGGGAAAATTATTGGTATACACTTTTGTTCTTTATATTTAGGGCTGTCTTACATATTTCCTTCACTTTTAAGTCCTTACATATGTAAATATGAGTCACAGTATGCAAAGCCTGTCTCATTTACAAAGAGAATAATTAAGAAATGGCAATTTGTAGAGAATTGGTACTAGGAGTCGTGAGAATACCATGGTATTAAGAGTTGGGGCTGGGAATGTAGTTCACTGGTAGAACACTCGCCTGGCATGCAGATGGCCCTGGGTTCACTCTGGTACCACAAAAGAATAAAAAAGATATTTAAAAGTTGCAATGAAGTGTTAAGAGATTTACGGTTTATGAGGTGATTTAACATTTTTTATTAGTTTTGTTTGAATTTCCTGTTAGAGTACATTCGTGACTCAAACTTGAAATATGTTGGAATTAAAGTTGTATCTCTTAGAATAGTTAGAATTGCCATCCCAGCTGCATGAATCTGCAGAAGATTGGATGGCAGTATTTCCTACTCACACAAATTCAATAGTGGCAAGGCTTTTAAGGAAAAAATTTCAGCTCATTCTCTGCTTTTCCACGAATAAAATATAAGTCAACTGTGAAATACTGGTTTCAGCTGACAAGATTCAGCCTTCCTAGTCTCTGACCTCCACCTTCCATGGTGACAAGAGAAATGTACAGTGACATGGGTCAGTGGTTAAGGTTGAGGAGAACAACTGGTCTACCAAGACTGGCCATGCACATTATCAAGTTCCACTCTGGGTGCATCTCTCTGCCAGGTTTAGGCTCAGATACAGTCTGACTCGAAGAAGTGAAAATGAGTCAATAATCTGATTTTTGGCAGCGTCTGTGCTACTCTACCTGTGGGCACAGAAGTGTTCCCCAGTCAGAATAAGGTACTTGGCAGTATAAGTTCAACAACGCATTAATTGTTGACAGCTATTATCGTTTGTCACTGAAAGTGAGGATAAAAGGAGAGCAAGATTATTTAAATCCTCCTGGAAATGAAAGCTAATTGCTTGCTTTTATCCAATACTATTAGTATTGGATAGTAAGTAAGAGTTAAGCAGTCTCAGAATCTCAGGGTCAAGATTCTTTCAACAACATACACATACATTTCCCTTTATTTCATAAATACGTTTTCCTTGCCAGGAAGGACAGAAGGTGACTGACTTCTATTAGATTCCAAGTTGTTGCTCTGTGTGTGTGTGTGTGTGTGTGTGTGTGTGTGTGTGTGTGTGTGTGTTTGTGTGTGTGTGTGTGTGTGCTGTACCAGGGATCAAATTCAGGCCCTTGTTTTTCCTAGATAGGTGTGGTACCACTTGCCTAAATACGTGGTCTTAGATTCCAAGTTTTGTGCAAGGTATTGGAAACATAAGAGTAAAATACATTCCTTGTTTCCATGCATCTCATTTCTCAGGAACATGAATTTCTAGGGAAATAAAGTCCTTCTCCCAACCACTGGATTTAAATAAAAGTTAGTCTCATTTAAACTAAGAAATGTTGTAAATTTTAAAATATTCTCAAGGATTATGAGCCTCAGTAATGCAGAAAAGTAGAAAGTAGATATAAAAAAAATCCACAGTAAAAACGCCCAGATAACATTTAATATGAACAAGGTACTAACTTTTGAAAAGTAATTAATGTTCTCTTTATGAGAGCAGTCAGAGGAGGTTTAATATGCCCCATAAAAGGCCTCACAATTTCTTGTTTGTCATACCACAATGATTAGAATTATTTTCCTTTAAAGTGGAAGAGTAAGCCCTAGACTCAAAATACTATGTATTGGTAAGGTGAATTCACTTTTAACATTTTCACATTATTGATATTATAAACTAAAACGTTTTGTGACCACACACACACACACACACACACACACCCCAGGTGGCAACTGTACACTCTATGCACCAAAAAAGTTATTTGCCTATCTGTGACTTTTATGGAGGTTATTAGTAAAACATCAAAAATATATTGTATCACATTTCCCAGTCCCTATGGTAACCATAGTCAGTTCCCTAAAAACAGAGGCAAAACAAACTCAATGCTCTGAAGGTAGTAGATTTTTAACTACTAATTAGCTTGCCAAACAGAGATGGTACAGAAGGGATTTCCCCACCTTTTAGTCAGTAAATAAGACAGTTTGGGTGGAAATAAGAAAGCAATGAGAATTAATCGCAGAAGAAAAATAAGAACCAATCAGTAATACTCATGCGATGCTACTCGGGGAAGCAGAGGTTGTGCCACAGAGCTGAGCTGCGATAAGCAGGTGCTGCGATGACCTCCGCTCATCTCGCCAATTCTCTGACCCGTCGGGACACCCTAGGAGAAATCTGCAGTGTCCACAGTACAGCATGGGGAGGATATGCTTTGGAATCCCTTGACCAAGTCTTTTAAGGAACTCCTCTGTATTTCAAACAGCACGAAAACAGGAAGGAAAAAGACAGCTAGAGCTAGAGAACCGTATTCCTGTTGAGATCGTTAAACAAAACCTTGGTCATCAGCTAGCCAAAATGGGATAGTTATTTTAACTTTCGAGCATTACAGAAACAAGAAATTTTACTACTGGAGTTTATTCCTCTTTACAACTTTTTTTTTTTTAGTTTTTTGAGACAGGGTCTCACTTTGTACCTCAGGCTGGTCCTGAACTCAGCAATCCTCCTGTCTCTGCCTCCTGAGTGCTGGGGTTACAGGCATAAGCCACCAACACACTTGGGGCATTGTGGTATGTGATACTGATTGCTGATAGGCATGGGTCACCATGCCTAGCATTGTTGTATGTAATTACTGGGGATCAGAACCGAGGCCCTTGTGCTGGCAAGGCAAGTGCCGGAAACACTGAGCTAAATCCCCGGCCCCTCCTTACAGCTCTTAATGCATCTACTTCTATTTCCTTTTTATAATTTAACAGAAAATTTATGGCAGCTGTTGTTATCACTCCCTCCTGCTCAGCACCCTCTTCCCAGCCATTACGTTCTGTTCTTCAGGTTTGCAGTTCTCGTTCTTTTTATAGTCAGACTCCTCACAGCCCTGGTCACCATCCCATGAGCACAAGTGACCGGTGAAGGTCTCTTTTAGAGACAGTATCTGTAACTGAACTCGAGTTTCCGTCTAGGTAGCTACTGACCGATACATCATGTAGAGATCGTGAAACTTCTGTTGGCACAGGTTGTCTGCATTAGCTTGGATAGCTGTGACATCCTTCCAACTCAAAACTGAAGTCCTATTTCCCTAAGAAAACATTACTGTGAGTGGCTGTAAAATCAGTTCTTCCCAACAGCCTTCTCGTCAACATGCACACATAAACATACACACACACACATACTCTGCATTTAAGAGGGTCACTTTCTAAAAACTCAATGTAGTTTCTCATTAGTGCCTATTTAGTATCCTCCGTTCAGTTTTAGTCTTATGCTTAGATGCTTTAAAACACTGTCATGGTTTCTATAACCCAGTGCAGTAACATAGTTAGAATTCAATGAATATTTACTGAATAAATTAATCTTGAAACTGTCAATGGAAAATTTGACAGTGTCTACTTGTGTATCATCTACAAATCAGACGAAACGTGCTTTCTCTCACTTCACTCTGTTCAGCATAAAACAGCAAGGTACAAATAAAATGAAGAGAAAAAAGACTGACTGAATGTCCTGACCCTTGGAATCAGAATTTAATGTCCACAACACAGGGAAATAAGGCTTTTCCCTATTATTATTCTAGTCCAGTCTGCTTTTTAAATTTATTACAATACTGTGATTGCCAAGCTCTGCTCATTATCTTGAGAGCTCATCCAAAGTTAAAAACGGCTTTTAAAATTTCCTTTTCAGCTTAAATTTCCTATAAAGGTTGCATTAAAGAAACATGCAACAGTCTATTGGCTCTGAGGTATAAGGAGAACACTCCCAAGTGCCCCTGACAAACACCTGAGGTATTTCTTTCAGGGATCCGAAGTGGCCTGTGTTTTCGGCGTGAATTTGGGAATTCACTGAGATTGAAGGTGTCTCCTGAATGGAGTCTAATCTTTCAGTTTATGTCCCTTGTCCTCCAAATGAAGAGAAATAAGCAGTTTTTTTCTTTCCTTTCAACAGAATGTGAATGCAATCCGATCTACTGGCAGAATGTAGGTATAATCACAGAATTTAAAAAGTCCAATTGGGCCTATTCTCACTGTTTAAAATAAGATTCAGGGTAGCAAATCCTGTGACTGAAACCCAAAAGAAATGAAAACAAAAATATTTCAACCTAAATAATCTACAATCAGGGTACCAACCTCGGAGAAAGTGATGTTGCATAGTGTTAACATGTCAAAAACAGAGACATATGAAAAAGGTCTAGTAGATCCCAAGAGGAAATTTGTCTTGAACCTTTTCTAGAGAAGTCATAGAAATGGACTCCAATTAACTTTTCAGAACCATGTTTTCCAGAAACTCACAAGAGATAGATGAATATCACAAAGAAATCGTGCCCACAAGGATGTTGGAAGTCCTGTTTGGAATTTTTCACAGTCATAACCAACTATATACTAGTACGAGTACTTCGACAGAAGCAGAAATGAGACAAGAAGAGTTAATTACACAGAAAGCTCCACCAGGCAGCTGAACCACATGCTTCTGGCTTCTTCATGGTCAGAAAACCTCTCCTGAGCAACCACCCTCGGGAATTCCTCTTCAAAGACAGGTAGCTGCAAAAGGGAAGGAAGGTCTCTGGGAGACTGTTCCCAACATGGAGCGTCCACAGCAGGTACCGACTTAAACTTCAGCCGATCAGATGCCTCCTTGGCACGTGTGGGGTTTTGTCACTGTATCCCACACTCCTTGGGATTTTCCGTTTCATCTTCAAAGTCTGGTTTCAAACTCTTTTTTTGCTCAATTTCCACCTGCCGAAATAAAAGTTGGAAAAAAAAATATCAGGAGGAAGAAAAAAAGCATCCAAACAAACCAAAAGAGAACCTCAGCAGGCTTCTTTTTAGATTCTTTGCAATTTTGCTCATGTTCTGGGCATCAGGCAAGTTGGAGCTACTGGCCCTGAGGGCATTGTGACTCTCTGCACGTCTCCTCACAGTGGGGAATTCCTTCTTCCTCACGGTCCACCCGCAAACCGCATCCCTTGACTTGCACAGCTGACCCCAGGTTTCTCTGCCTGTGACTCAGAGCAGATGGAGGCGCTTCCCTAAGTTCTTGTTTACCATTTTATCCCATGATGTAGAAATGTGGAAGGCAGTTCCCAAAGGCCTGCCAAATGAACACGCTCCTTTGTAACTATTTCAGCCCAGGCTCATGCTTGTGTCTGTGTTAGAAGCTTCCGAACTGCTAAGGTGCCAACACGTTTACAGTTCTACCTCTTCTCTAAAACAAGCCGTCTTTCCAGAGGGATCCATACATCAACCTTGCCTGGAAAGCGACACACCTCTAGTGAAGCCTTTGACAAATCAGTAAGGGAATCATCTGAGTAATTTTCTCATTAAGGCCGCTCCTCTCAGTGCCCAGATATTGATATTGCTGAATTTAGAGGCCAATTGAAGATAGGACAGGGTCCTGTGCCAAGCTTGTGCAATTCTACTCCTGGCCACTAGATGGAGGACTCGTCCTTTTTGGTCGTGAAATGTGGTCCACTAAGAGACACGGAGAATAAATCACATAAATGTGGGGGTGTCAGTGAGAACTGAAAATTCTTAAATCGCATGTCAAAATCTTCTTTAATCCTTTTTGGGGGGAGCGTGGTTTACTGTGATTGAATCCAAATCCAACATAAATTGCATTATAAATAATAATCACCAATTCACCATTTTTTGTTGTCCAGACTGACAGATAGTGTTCACCTACATGTAATCGGCCATCATATTTTTTTCTGACTTTTTATTTGTCCAGAAGAGAGATTATTCATGAAAATCTCAGCAAATTCATCTACAGCCATGTACATGAACTTCCTCTCGAGTGGTCAGAGAATATTCTGCACCATATTAAGCTGAAAGGAGTAAGCAAGCAGAGGGGGATGAACAGATAAACTCGGAAACATCAGCCATGGGCCTCCCGAGGCTACCTGGTAGCTGTAACGTGCGGAATAATTGACCCACTTCCTGACGTCGGTCTTGTCTTCCACAGAGATGGATCTTACAGCGGCTTTGGAGGCGGAGGTCGTGGGCATGCTGAACTCCACATTCACATGATTGGCAAAGCTGGAAGGCACTTCCCGGTCAGAGCCAAGTTCAAGGTGGCAAAAGAAACAGTGTGGGTGGCCAGAGGCTATGAGGGAGAGAAGGAATCCAGACATCAGCTTCTTTGGGGATAAAGTCAAGAAAGAAATTTTATTTTTTTAAAAAAGAGCCACTTCCATAACAAAGGAGGCCCACAGCCTTGCCACCTGCCAGTCTTCAGAGGCACCAGAGTGAGCAGAGGATGCACGTCAGCTCCATGCGCCAAAGACCCTCTGACATGGCCCATCTGATCACCACAGCCTGGTATCCCAGCAATAAAACCCACAACACAGAAGCAGGCCATGCTCCAGTCGGAGTGATAGGCGGATACGGGACAAGTATTAAGAACGAGGGGCCATAGCCTGCAAGAGTGGAATGAAAGGGTCAGCACTTAGTACCTAATTAAACAATGGTCATGGCCCCCTGGGGCAGGAGCATCGCTTCCCTTTGACAGATGAGTTAAATTTCCTTAATAGCTTTCCACATTTTCACAAGTGCTTCTGGCATGTTTTTGTGAGCGATTAAAATATGTTTGTGAGAAAAACACTGTAGACGACACATACATTCAGTGCTAAGAAGCGTGGGGTACCCAGGAAGGAGCATGGATCCGCGGTCGGGACAGCCTGGACTGGGCCCTGGCTCTCCTGCTATGCCGCAGGCTGCACACCCCACCCCCTCTCTCCAGACCCCCAATCCTCATGTGTACAGTGCAGAGATAAGGGGTGATGGGCTGTGGGCTGCACAAAGCCAGGCTCCCCTCTTTAATTCTCTAAGTTTCCAGATAATTCTATTGCCCTTGGATGGCACTTTGGGGGGGAGTTGTTTGCAAATTGTTTTTGAAGAAAAAGAGCTTATCTCTGTAAAGATGAAGATGGAGGCATTGTTGTCATTCATCAGATCCAGTGAGAAACATCTGCTCAGGGCTCTGCGCCTGGTAGAGGCTAAAAGCTTTACACAGATTTCTCACTCATCTTCCTAACAGTCCCTTTGCCACTGAGGAAATGGAGGCTCTTGGAAGCAAAGTTACAGCTAGAAGACAGTGGCAGAGCGGCCAGCTAAACCCAGCAGGGTGGCTGCACTTTGCTGAAGCCCTAACCTCCTGGTTCCAAACCACAGGAGCAGGTTTGCAGAGCGGGGGAGAGGGAGCCCCCATGTAGCAATGATGGATAAACAACATGAAAGGCTTGGGCTTAATTATGTAACTAAACAGTCCCTTAGTCACCCTGGTTTCCCCAGTAAACAACTCAGATTTTCTTCATTGGTCGGGGCTGGGCTTTTCAGTCTCAGTCAAGAGATACACACCCACTCTCCAAGGAAAACACGACAGAGTGAAGTATCTGTTTTGCTGGTTTCACAGCTGTAACATAATTCAACACTTACTTGTACAGAGTAAGGCTCTGGCAAATTAACTGAACAATTGGTATTGTTTTTCAGGGATTTCAGTACAATATAAGGAGTACAATTTACACGATATAAAATGAATCCATCTTTTGGACCATGTATCAGAGATATAATTATAGCCTATCATTTATTAGGTATTCATTACAGGCCAGTAATGGTGCTGAGCCCTCAAAAGCAGTATCTTATTCCACTCTGAACAATCTAGGGATTAATAGCCCAGAGTAACAGAGGAGAGAAATTAAGTTTCTCGGAGAGGGTTAAGTAACTGGCTGAGGTGGCACTGCCCTGAGCAATGGAGCAGGATATGACACTGCATGCTGATGGCTCCAAACTGTCCCCAACTCTTCCTGATCCACTGCCACTAATTAGCATGCTGTAACATTCAGAGTAGCTCCTTTTGCTCAGGTGCAATTTAGGCCACTGTTTCTACCTAGATACCTTTACTTGCACATTGCTGGAATACTGAGAAATCATTTCTTTTTTCCTCTCATTTGACCAAAGCATATTCACAGCAAACTTTGAAAACTCCAGCTATTAAATGTGTCATGATGGTGGACAGAGGGTGTAATACAGATATATGGTGCAGTTTAATTCATGGGGGTGAACTAAATAAACCCACAACTTATATCATCTTCCTCTGATGAAACTGAGAAAATTAACATTCAAATTTGGATAACGTTCGAATACTGGGAATGTTGACTGAGTGGAAAAAGATATGAGATTCTAACAAAGAATCCCGAGCCACTTAGGTGGGAGACAATGCTTCATTTCTTGAGGGGCAACCCACAGAAGTAGCAGGATTTGTTCTGGCTCCTTCAAAAATTAAGAAAAACCTCTCCATTAGAAAAGCACTGAGGAAAACATTCACTGAACATATGACTTTTTCCTGTCCTGTGTCCATTTCCCTTTTCTTCTGGTAGCGAATTTTTTCCCTTCCTCTCCCTCCAGGAAATCATCTGACCTATTCATATTCATTCATTTTTTTTCCCCTTGCTTCAAGTTCATCTTCCTTGCTTTATCACACTTTTCAGTGTTTTAAATCATTTTAGCATATGCTTATGTACAGTGGAAAAACTGCAAATTTCTGTTCTTATTATATAGTGGGAATTATTTCAAGTATGTTGTCCATCTGGCTCTGTCTAATAAGAAGAACTAGAGGGCCAGAGATGTAGCTTAGTGGTACCGCACCTGCCTGGCAAGCAAATGGTCCTGAGTTGGATCCCTGGTCCAAAAAAAAAAAGAGGGAATTATACTACTGAGAGAAGACTCCTGGATGTAGACATATGGATGTAAGTGAGTCCGGCCAGTCCATCTTCCTTTTTCAGCTTTAGGGCTGGTAAACCCAGTATACCACAGCGTCTCTCTGCAAGGGCGTCCCGGCCTGCCAGAGAGCCAGTCTTAAAGACCAGAGCCACAGCGACCTCTGCAGGAGAATACTGCCCAACGCTGAGCTCAGGGGAAATGAAAGGAGGAACAGAGGGCGACTTTGGGTCCATATTCTGTCCATTTGTTAGTGGAAGGTAGTGGACTCAGCCTCCAACACAGCAGGCCAGCGCGGGCTATTCCCTGGACTGCGCCACCCCGCTCTCTCTGGCATCACGGGACACAGCAGATATGCTAACAGGGTTGCTCCCCACGCAGAGCCAGCAGATCCACTGACAACACGCGCTTCGGGTCAGAGGATGACAGCTGTCAAAAAAAGCACAGCTGCACGTTTCAGCCAGAAGGTCCCCCAAACCTTATTCTTTCCGCTTTGTTAGCAAAGCCACTTTCATTAGCAGATGAGTAAAATTTATTATCAACAAAAGAAGCCGCTTAAGGGCTCATGGGATCACAGGCTGGTTTGCCTGCCGCTGGGGTCACCCAGATGTTCTCTAAGATATAAAGCTGTTAGAGCTGCTCTGATTTGCCGCCTCCTTTTGTCATTATACTAAATCTCACTGGGCCCAAGAGCAAAGCAATTGTCTTCTGGGCTCACTCAAGCATAACAGCGGCGGCGTCATCCTCAGGGCCAAGAGCAGGCCAGCCAGAGGAGTAAGCTTTGTCTAAACCACATTCCATCATTGGCTTTTTTTGGGTGAAGGAACCTTGGCCCCTTCAGGCCTCCATATTCCGCTGGATCTGCAGTCTCTTTCCTAAGTCCCAAAGTCACACTCTGAGTTTGACTGCCTTTCACTTCCACTGAGGCGCTGTCGACAAGAAGCTGGGCCTGGAAATGGGTTATTTCCAGCACTACAGCTAGTACTTTAATGAGCGCCCAAAGAATAGAAAATCAGCAGTTCAAATGAGCAGAATAAGGCACTGTTTTATGGTAGCTGTATGATATGAGGAGGAGACGAAAAGGTGGAATAAACCAGGTCACTGTAACTTGTTACTACTGGGTGTAAATATTTCTGCTCTCTGGTCCCCCTGCTTCTCCATCACCGTTCCCCTCCCCACACAGGAACAGACACAGAAGCATGAGCTCGGCCCTTCAGCAAGCTCATGGCCGCTTCTGGGACGAGAAGCCACGACCTACCTGAGTTCTTGTCAGGCAGCCGGTTTATCCTCCACACGATGGAGTTGAAGGCGTGCTCGTACTTGGCCGTCCCCAGAGTTACTCTCATGACGGGCTCAGAGCCGCAGAAACTAGTTGAGCCAAAACTCGCCCCTCGGTTCACTTTGGCTTTCAAAGACTTTTCCCCCAGGACGCTCTCCCTGCGGAAGTTCTTCACCCACTCGCTGGGCACTGGGTAACGCACCATGACGTTCTCGCAGGGCACCTGAGTGAGGGGGTCCCGGTTGGAGGAGAAGCCCGGCGACATCCTGAGCCAGCTCTGCACCTCCACCTCCGCCCCGTTGATGCTGGCCGCCGTCCTGAGGGTGAAGGGCAAGGTCTTCTCGGCGAACACCGTCCTGAACCGCATGAGCTCGAAGCGGCACGCGTCCAGAGGGTTGAAGAGGATGACCCGGGAGCTGCTGAACACGTCCTCATCCACGCACCCGTGAAAGCGGCACTCGTGGAGCTTGATCCACTTGGTGGTGGTGGTGGGCATGATGTCCTGCCGAGAAACGATCTCGTTCCCTTTGATGAGAATGTCATTGAGGCCCAGCCGGCACTCCGCCAGCCCAGAGAGGAAGCTCAGGATGTGGATCCGAGTCAGGACGTGGTGCCGGAGGATCCGGCTGTCCCCTTTGCTTATAACGCCAGAGAATTCATCTCTGACGTCCACTGTGATCTCCTCTTCGAGATAGTTCAAGCCGACCGTGCTCAGCTCCATGGACAGCACGGGCAGGTCCATGAGCCGGTCCTGCACTGCGCGGATGAAGCTCAGGAAGTCGCCGTAGTTGGTGGTGCCCAGTTTGATCACTTGCTCCCTCTCTGCCGTGTGGGCCACGGCAGGTTTGGGCTGGTATTTCTTCTTCTCTTTGTAGGTGACACGGTCTATCCGCAGGCTGTGGATCCTGCCGTTCTCGTCGTAGTTTTGAAGCCGAGGTTCCGAGACCTCGTGGCACATCTCCAGCTTGAACTCACGGAATGGCTTTTCCAGGCCCTGCTCGTAGTACAGCTGCAGGTAACCACTGTCGGTCAGTCTGATGTAGATGGGCCCCCAGTGCCGGGACGACATGATGTTTTTCTTCTCAGGGATCCTGAGCATCATGGGCCAGCCGTCCCTGGGCTGGGTCTGCGCGGAGCCGGGTGGATGAGCATCTGGTTCGATCCAGGCCACTGGGTCATCGTCGGGGAGAGCAGCAGTGCTAAAGCGGTCGGGGTCGTCGATCTGGAGTTGTTTGAGTCTTTCGACCGCATCGGAGTGGGACTGGCTTTTGCTAGAATCATCGAAACTGATGGAGTCCTGGTAGATGACGATGAGGGAATCTCTCTGGCCTTTGCCCGTGGTACTGGACACGGAGCTCTTCTGGGAGCGCCTCTCCTGCTCTTCAAAGAAAGCGCTGAAAGGGTTGATGGGGGAGGGCTGGACATCCTGGAGCGTCTGGTTCAAGAAGGGGTTGGTGGCCCTCCACGGCGGTGCCCCAGGCGCGGACGGCAACTGGGGTAAGGAGATGTCCAGCTTCTGAGCCGTGGGGCAGCTCCCCAGGGTGCTCTTGGGACGATCCCTCTTGAACGACCCAGTTGGGTTACAACGTGCAGCTGGAGTCACAGGTGCCGCAGGTGGCACCTCTGGCTTCACGGGAGAGGTGACGGGTGGTAAAGGGCCGCTCACCTCATTGTCATCGAAAGTGACCCAGCTGGGGAAACGAGCCGAGGTCCCTGGAGGGGCAGGGTGCCCGTTCATGGGGGGACTGCTGGTGTGCCAGCCGATGGCTTCCATCTCTACCTCGTCATCTTCCTGGAGGGAGGAAGA
Source organism: Petromus typicus (assembly GCA_004026965.1). Classification (NCBI taxonomy): domain Eukaryota; kingdom Metazoa; phylum Chordata; class Mammalia; order Rodentia; family Petromuridae; genus Petromus; species Petromus typicus. Next base: position 2,179 of record PVIR01012763.1, on the reverse strand, counting down.
ATTGTCTAGAAGGAAAAGGAGGACATATCAGGAGCTGCCGTCAGAGTTGGGGAGAATGATGTGGGGGAGCGGATGGCTGGGATTGCCTCTGGAATCCAGGGAACTCCGGAGTAGCTCCTTCCTTACCTGCCTGAACTGCTTGGGCTGGGTACACCGCTCTCGAATTTGTAATAAGGATGTGGGAGGGGCATCACGTTGGCTATTATGGTAATATGGTGGGTATTTCCTGCACTAACTTCTAAGGCATGTATTCTCAATTTTTAAACACAGAAAACTACCTCCAATAAAGTAATATAAACTGGCTTATTAAAAAAGCAAGTTATTATCTGTCAGTGATGACGGTATATTATACAAAAAATATACATATAAATATTCTAGCTCAAACATGATGAGTAAATATTAAAGGTAAAATGTTAACATCCCTACTATGTGGGTAAGTTCATGCCAGTGAATCGAAAAAACAAAATCTCCAATAGAAGCATGGGCAATGAACATAAACAGATAATTCATGACTGAGAAACTAAAAGTGTCTAATAAATATGTGAACAATATCCAATCTTAGTAGTAATAAGAAAAATAAAAAGTAAACCAAAAGAAAAAATCAGTGAAAGTTTTCAGTATTTTTAGGAGGGTAAGGGTTTCATGACAGACAGGAGCCCTAAATAGACCCTCAATGGGAAGAAACTGATACAAATGCTCTGAAAAGGACTCTCACAATTTACATTACTGGTCTTAACAAATGACTTAATAAATGATGACTTAACAATCCAACCCTAAAGAAATAAATCAAACTGTGACAAAGATGCTCATTTTAGCATTATTTATAACAGGGAACAACAAGGCAGAGATTTCCAATATTCAACAGTTGAACGAATGTGAAGAAACCAAGGCACACGGTGCAGTGATACCCAGACATGAAAATCTTTATGTGTTTATAGTAACATGAGGAAATGCTCCTGAGAGAAGCTCTTTTTTAAAAATTCAAATCTTTATTGGTACATTATATATACACATCATGGTTAGAAGCTCTTCTTAACTTTTCTTAAAATTTCTATCTTGGATTTTCTCTATTTTAGTATACAAAAAAAGGTTGAGGCCAGTAAAACTCTATTGTGGCACGGTCTTCAAGAAAGGAGATACTAGACTTTGGTCTTAATGAGGAAACACTCCAAAGTTTTTCAGTTTCGTAAGGACCCTGTGTGCATGCAGTGCTTTGGGAAGGAAAGGGGAAATGAGGCTGTTTGCAAGGAGCAATGGATTCTGAAAAAGGTTTGGCACAGATAATAGATGCCTAGCATATAGTAGATATTCGGTACAGGTTTGTTGATTGAGAAAAGAAACTTTGCATTGGAGTAGCTCTACCAATTTCCGTGCCCCTGGAGGAATGTGCATGGGGTTCTCTAGCACCATCATGCCCACCATTTCTACTCCCAGGCATTAGGAATCAAAGGCAAATGGATACTGAAAAATCTATACTGTCATCAGTCATCTGTGCTTCCAAGAAATTTACTCAAACAGCTATTAATTCCTTCAGTAAGAGCAGTATTTTGAGAAGGTGGGCTGAGCCCGTGACACTGTCTACACACATATCCACATCTACCTCAGACACAGAAAAAGTATCCTCTTCCTGGGCAGCACTACAAAAGGACTTCAAGGCACTTAAGAATTAAAGATAAGAGTCTCTTTCCAATTTGCTTTTATAGATTTGTGATGTACGTTCTGGAAGATGACGGGAAAAGGTACAGACAACCATAATCACTTCGCTGGCACACGAACTCACTGTCTCTAGAGAACCGGGAAGGGGTGGATCTCAGAACCCACTAGATCCTCCGAGGTAGCGCCGAGGACTTCTGCGCAGGCGCACTGTAGTGTTTCCGCCCAAACCGCCCTGCTGGCTACCCTTACCGTGGGGACCTCCTTCTATCCTGGAAACTCATCACCACCCTGCTTTAAAAACAAACTGAAATCCTCTTCCTCGGGAGAGTGGCTTTTGGCCAAAGGGTTCTCTCTCTTGCTGGGACTCTTGTCCTCAAATTAACATTTCCTATTGTTTCTTGAGGCGAAAAAGAAGGGAGAAAAGGGCTTTTGTCTCTACTGAAGATAATTTTTTTCTTGTAAGTTCCTTTTCAAACCAAGTTATTTAAAAATCACCCGGAACTCTTGACAGTTTTGTAGCACT
>PVIR01012762.1:0-43874 GCA_004026965.1 Petromus typicus | reverse complement strand
AAGGGCCTGGGTTCGATTCCCCGGTAACCACATAACAATACTGGGTGTGGAGACCCACACCCAGCAGCAACCAGTACCACATACCACAGTGCCGGGTGTGGTGGCTCACGCCTGTAATCCCAGCACTCGGGAGGCAGAGGCAGGAGGATTGTGATGTGAGTTTGAGGCTGAGCTCAGGGCCAGCCTGAACCACAAAGCGAGACCCTATCTCAAAAAACCTAAAAAAAACCCCAAAAAAACAAAAAAAAACCAAATAAGGTCAGCACAGCCTCAAACTCTCCACACTGAAGCATTTCCCAAAGGAAATGAAATGAGGCGTTAGGGCAGCTGGCTTCAGGCCTGTGTCCAGGGTCTGCACGACGGACCGGTCGGTTACGTATTCAGACGGCTGGGGCATCAGTCCGTCAGCTAGCTGCCCACTTCAAGCTCAAGATCCCATGGTAAGTCCCTGAGACACTTCTGTGACACTTCTGTGACTGTCCCTGGCACAGTCCCTCGACGGGGACACTACAGCACAAGCGCACTGTCACACAGGACGGAAAGGAGTAGGTGCTACCGTGTCACAATAAAACACGAGTACGGGCCATCGCTGTGCACGACAGCCCTTGAGCTAGGAAACACGGGGGTTTTCGGTGCAGGTGTCTCCCTGACAGCACTCCCTCAGAGGGCGGGGTGCAGTTCTTCCTTTGAGCCCGGACTCTACCCAGTGACTCACTTTTTTTTGTGGTGGTGGTATCGGGGGATCAAATTCAGGCCCTTGTGCTTCCAAGGTACTATTTGATCTAAATCCCCGGCCCAGTGACTCACTTCCAACCCGCAGAACAAGGCAGATGCGAGGAGGTGTCTCGGCTGGGATGCGATCGCTCTGTGGACTGGCTGCCTCCCCCTCCCTCTTTTGAAATCCACTGGAGGGGATCCCCATCAGTCACCCGCAGCGCTGTGCACAGGGCACTGTGGGTGGAAACTGATTCCAGCCTCCCGAGGCCTGTAAGAGAGCCCAGGCCAGACCCACGCAGTTCACACAGTGCCGGGTTCCTGAGCCCTGGAAACTGTGAGATAATAGAGGGACATCAAACAGCTAACATTCAGGGCAACCTATAATGCAGCACTGAATAACAAAGAACATAGCGGATTAAAATGCTAGCGGCACAAATGCTTCCAAGTAGATAATCCTCTTAGTGGGTTTACGGATAATTAAGTTCTTTGTAGCAATTTTCAAAACCCAAGAGTTTGGAAGACCAGGACTGACACTCTCGGTAAAGAGACAATTGACCCCAATACAAAATAAATCTTAGCCAGGGGTGGTGGCAAATGCCTGTGACCCCAGAACCCAGGAGGCTGAGGCAGGAGGATTGCCATTAGTGCAAGCCCAGCCTGGGCTACATGGTGAGTTCCAGGCCAGCCTGGGCTACATAGAGACCCTGTTTCAAAACAAACAAAAGATAAATTTAAATATTCTTGTCACTGAATACATAAATCCTTACAAAGCTCTCCTTAAAAATCTAGCATGTAAATTTTGAAATCCCATAGGTTTTAATTCAAAACAAAATATGGAAATAATGCTAAGATTCTGACCTGCCTCATAAGTGCAAGGTCCTGATTTTGACCTTAGTACTGCCAGAAAGAAAGAAAGAAAGAAAGAAAAAAGAAAAGAAGAGAGAGAGAGAGAAAGTACACACAGAAGAACTGAGACCAGAGGACTTTGTCAGTCCAGACCTAATTCAGGGCCACCTTGACTTAAGAACTCACTTCGTTCCGAGGGCTGACTGTAACTCAAGTGGGTCGATTAAAGGCCCAGGCGCCTGTGCACAGCCCTCACCGTCTCCCTCCTGTCCACAGGCAGGTCTCGGTGTCCTTAGACACTGGCCCAGGATTTCCCAGTCAACGCTCCTTCCAGAGCTCTGTAAGGTTAAACCTGTGCCTGAGACCATCTGGAAGCACAAGTGGCTGCAATTCAGATCGTAACTAAGACTGTAAGTCAAAACTAAAATTTCACTCCTAACCCAAGCTGTTCCTATGTCAGGCTAGTCGTAACTAGAGGGTCTACTGTATTAAAACATCAAGAAGGAACACTTTAAGTGCATTTAAAAAACAAAAGAAACAGCTGTAGTGGGTAGAAGCAGTCCAATCTGAAAGTAGGAAGCAAGGCAGAGTGCAGGAATAAACTTTTTTTAAAAGTAATAATAAACTTTGTTTCCCCAAGGCTCAACTTCAACCTGCTTGCAAAAATTACTCTGATAAAATAAAAACTAAATTTTTAAAATAGCACATGCCTCCTAGGAATGATGTGTTGCTTAGAGGGTAAATATAAGTGTAGTTCTTAGCATAGTATGTAACAAATGTTCAGGAAATATGTGTCCCTGTCCCCAGGCAGAGATTTCCTCAAGGCACCCCCGGCCTTTTCAGGGGAGACAAAACTTGGAACAGCGTCTGTGGCCACAGCTGGCCCGTGCTCATCCAAGGAGTGACACAAGACCTGACAACAGCCTCCGGCTGGCTGAGGCCGTTTTTCTTAAAGCTTCTCTTCCTGTCCAGACAGTCCCAAAGGAAGCCTTCCAGCAGGAAGTCAGAGATGGAGCCCACGGAAGACACTTCTGCCGGAATCCTCTGACTTGGTCAAGGTGGTCAGCCTCTGAGAACGTGTCTCCTCGTCTGTCAAACAGAGGTCATGTTAGCACCCGTTTCTCAGGATTATCATGACATAAATTGACTAAATGAATATGCAATGCTTATAAAGTGTATGCGTCTGCTTTCTATTACTACAGCAAAATGTCTGGGGCTGGGTAATGTGTAAAGAAAAGAGGTTTATGTAGCCTGCAGTTCTGGAAGTCCAGGACTCTGGTGAGGGCTTCCTATCAAAGCCATGAGGTGGGAGGGGGGCTGCTCTAGCTCTTTTTATGGCAATCCACTATCCAGGGAATTAATTTACCCCAAGAGCCTATCGGTTAAAGCATGAAACCCAGTGACCTCAGGCATGGCTCCCCTCTGGGGAACCGAACTCAGGGTGTTCGGCAGCCTCTTGTATCAGTATTATTTAGTTTGATACAGCATTTCCCTAAGTTGCACAGGGTAGACTTGGATTTACATTCTGCCTGCCTCAGCCTCCCAGAAAGGTATGCAGCAACACCTGGGCTCAGGCTCCGCCTCTTGTAGGTCCTGACCCCCTCCCACCATACCCATGGGGACCAGACTTCAGGTACTAAACCTTTAAGCGTCACACTCACACCACAGCAGAAGGGTGCCCGGCAAGCACCATCTACGCGTCCCCCGTCTTTCTCAGTGTTCTCTCTGCCCACCTTGGCCTGGAGTTGTCCACACACTTTTGGACCCTCAGAGTATGTGGAGTTCTGTTTGGTTTTTGGACTTTAAATGTTAAACCAGTGCGCTGCTGTATAGCTCTGTGGTAAGCACATGCCGCGTGTGGGTAAGGGCCTGGATTGGATCCCTGGCATAAAAACAAAAATTAAAGTAAGCATAGCTGTAGTCAGGGAACTTAGCAACCGTAAGTCCAGCCTACAGTAACAGAGAAGAGGCTCGTGAATGAACGCTTCCAACATTCCCAACACATTCAGCCGTTCCTGGGTAACTGGCCCGGCCGTTCCTGTCTCCATAGCGGAATCCTGTCCGGCGGGCAGAGGGGTGGTGGCCCCATTGTATTTCTTCCACCCTTCGCACACATGCACCTTCATGTTCTCACACGAGGGTCCCGCGGTAACCATGGAGCAGGACTGATAGATGTGTGCAGGATCTTGTGTCTTCCCAAGAGCCGTGGGCAGAAGGCATCAGCGCAGACGCTCGCCCGCCATCTGGGGAGAGTCCACAGCGGGCGCTGCAGCGGAGAGGGAGCAGTCTCTCGGCCGGCCTAGTTTTTCTCTCGTTAAACAGCTGCGGACGACCTTTCCACCCTCTCCAGCCTCCTAATTCAGACTCACTTCTCCCAGATACTTTTCTCCTCACCTCCAACACATCACGCTGCAAACTCTGCCCTCAATGAGCCGACAGCGGGTTTTTCGGAACCGGAAGAGTCTGCTTCGATTACTCAGGTGCAGACCGCGGATTCGTGCGCTCCAGTCAGCGGCCCACTCCTCCAGCTCTCTGCTTCTCCGTGTTCCTTCTGCGCCCCACATCCCATCCCTGGAAAGCAGACGAGCTTCCGTGCTCCCTGCCTCGCTTAGCCTCCTTCCACACAAACTTTTTTTTTTTTTGAGACAGGGTCTCACTTTGTGGTTCAGGCTGGCCCTGAGCTCAGCCTCCAACTCACATCACAATCCTCCTGCCTCTGCCTTCCCGAGTGCTGGGATGACAGGTGTGAGCCACCACGCCCGGCACTGTGGTATGTGGTGCTGGTTGCTGCTGGGTGTGAGTCTCCACACCCAGTATTGTATGTGGTTAACCGGGATCGAACTTGGGCCCTTGTGCTTGCAAGACAGGCGCCGGAACCACTGAGCCAAATCCCCGGCCCCACATATACTTTTGAAGTAATGAATCTCAGCAGTGTCCGTGTGCCAGGCATGGGCGGTTCCAGTTCCAAAGAATCATATTTCACTACTAATCTGTGAAGTTCCTGGCTGATTCTGTAGATATCATTGTATTCCAGCATAACAATTACATATGAAATGTCACATATCTAATTACTGGTTGCTGATTCATCCGACATTGCTGTTGTGTAAATGAATTCTTGTGAAATTCCTTGTCTCTTCGATCCGTGGACGTGGCCGGGGCAGCTCCCAAAACAGGTCTGGCTCCTAACCGCGCTAACCTTCCTTAGTATCCTTAATGGCCAAAATATCATTATTGTCCTCATCATGATTGCGCTGGCACAGTTCTGATCTTTAGAATATGCTTTATTTTGGTAAATTAAAAACTGGGGCTTTTCACTGAAAATTGGCCATTTTCACTCGATAGAAGAAATCATGCCACCAAAAAACATCACGACTGCGCTGACACTGACACCGCGAGGACTCCTCCCTGCTCACCACCCAGAGCTCCCCGACTGGCCCCGACAAGCCCCGGCCCCTCCTCCCAGCACCATTCCCCTCTGCCCTTCCTGAAGTCCCCAGACACTAGCACCTTCGAGGGCTGCTTCCTCTCTGACTTCCTGGCCCCTCAATCTCCCCCAACACGCACACTCCCAGCTCCTCCTAAGCCAGGGATCAGCGCAGGCCCCCTGGGCCAAGGCTGTCCGGATGGAAGGGGGCACCTTCGGGCAGCGAGCTGGCTCAGTCCAAGAATCGTGCCAGAGCTTCGGAGCTCTGCCAACCTCCAGCGCCCTGCAGGTAAGACACACACCTCGCTTCGCTTCAGCGTGGCTCCCAGACTCCACGACCCCCAGCTACTTGCACAAGCTTATTTCATCCTTTAGCAACATGTTTTCCTTGAACTTGAGCCAGTCCTCGGAGGGAGACAGCGTCAATACCTCCCAAAGTGCTGGGTGGGGCACAGGGGCAGCTACAGGCCCCAGGCACCTGTGGGCGTCTTGCAGGCTGGCCCTGCCCTGCCCTGCCCGGGGTTCCTCTGTAAAACAAGGGTGGAACCAAAAGGAGCAGCTGGGAGGTGGCTGCGCCCACAGCCCGAGTGCCGCTGCTCCCCTGCTGCCTCCTTGGACTCTGCTGCACCCTGCATCGAGCCATGATGAGAAGAGGCTTCCAGGCGGCAGCGAGACTCTGCCACCACGGAACCCTCCCCAGGGCCCCCCACACCCTGTCTGGACTCAACTCTGCCTCAGCCTTCTCCACGGACTCCCTGGTGAGTTTGTTCCCAGCTCCCTTACGCGGACAGACGAGCCCCCAAACGGCCTCTCCGGCTGTGGCCAGAGCCCGTGAGGGGTGACTAGGGGACTACTGATCAGGTGAACACTGTGTGGCTCAGATGCCAAACTAACTCCAGTCACACACTTGGGTTTGAATCTCGCATGGCCGCCCACAAATGCTTTCCTCTGCCCCAGGGAGACAGACAGACAGACAGATAGGCAGGCAGGCAGAGAGACAGAGAGACAGGCAGGCAGGCAGACAGGGAGGCAGGCAGACAGACAGACAGACAGACAGGCAGACAGGCTGTCTGCACCTGGATAAGCAGCTCACTTACTGCTTCTCTTGTGATTGGACCGTGAGCAGCGGACTCCATGGAGGACTCTCCACCTACCATGGACTTGCGGCCCTTGCCCCCCAGGAGGTACCAGACATGTCCCAAGTGGCCCTCAGCTGTGAGCAGAGCTGGAGCAGCCCTCGGCTGAGGGGCTGGCCTTGCCCTTGGTGACCGTGTCTGGTCAGCGGTCAGCGCTCGTACTCGGAGCCTCGGCAGCCTCAACCACATCTCGGTCCCACCTGTGCCTGGGGCCTTTACTGCCAGTTACCTGCCTCCGAGCACCACTCTCCGATGTTTAACGTGCACATGTGTCACGCGCTGCTCTGCACAGCTCGGCTGCCCTGTTAGTTCCCTTTCTCTTCTCTCCCTGAGTCTTTAGTGTCTCTTCTCAGTCACCAGAGAGGTCCCCAAATCACCTGCAGAGGAGACAGGCCCTTTCCATCACACTCCAGGAGCTGAGCCTAAAAGCCCCCAAACCAAGGGGAAAAACCTACTCGTAGGTCCCACAGCCCAAGCAGCTGTCCCCACCCTCCAGGACATCGACGTCCCAAATCTTCTTGCCAGGTCTCAAGATTCTGTCCAGAGAAGACAGACTTGAAGGATTACGCCCTTCCCAATGCCAGCTGGTGTCCTGACATGCTGAGCCTGTACCAGGAGTTTCTGGAGAACTCCAAGTCGGGTGGCTGGATCAAACTGCCCTCCTTCAAGTCCAACAGAGACCACATCCAAGGGCTGAAGCTGCCGACTGGCTTGGTGGCTGCCTCGGGTAAGGCCGAGCCAGAGCGCCCATGGCGCACACCCCCGGTGGAAGGACACACAGGGGCCCCTCCAGCCCTCCGGGGAGCTCTCCCTGCGGTCTCCCTCTTCCCTCTGCAGGAGCTGGGAAGGTGGGGAGGAGCTTACTTCCCGGCTCCCTTCCTCCCACCTGACCAGGCACACCCAGCTCCGCCACCGCCACCGAGAGCAGCCCCACTGGAGAGCGGCCCAGCCAGCGTCTCCCCGCTGCCTCTCACTGGCAGTTCGCCCCTCGTGGCCAAGCCCTCCTCTAAGCCCTCGACCCTGACCCAGCCCAGCCCAGAAACACTCACTCGCCACAGACCTCAGCCCAGAGCAGCAACACCCCTTGGATCTGATAGCACCTTATTCTGCATGTGTGTGTGTGTGTGTGTGTGTGTGTGTGTGTGTGTGTGTGTGTACGCGTGCATGCATGTGTCTGTCTATCTATCTGATTTTTTATATGGGATTCCTGCCCAGTGATGAATGGGGGCGTAGAGCTGGCAGGAGACTCAAGTTACGGCACAAGCAAGGCCATCAAAATCATTTTTTTAGGAGTTTGATATTTTCAAAGAAGGATCTGTCACCATTACCTTGGAGAGCTAGAGCTCCAGTGGACCTTCCGGTGTACTTTGCCGTTCTGCACTGTTGTTTTCTGTTGCAGGTGACGACATGGGTCATCATGTTGTTAAATCTCAATGCTTAGCTGGTTTTAAGTTTTGATCGGGCTCTGATCCCGACCCCAGCCCGAGCCAGGAGCTCCCAGCGAGTTTGTCCCCCAGACACAGGCTCTGTGAAGGAAGGGACCGGGTGTGCCTTTGCCTCCCGCTGGTAGGCTCACAGCAGCCAGCCTGGGAGTCCTTGGTTCTCTCACTGTCCTGGTGGCAGTGGCAGGACTCGGCCCCTGGTTCTGCAGCCTGGTGACCTCACACCTGCCTCCTCGGTGAACACTGTGTGACGCCGCCTGTCTCTCCCCAGATAAAAGTGACGGGCGCCTCTTCACCCGGTGCATCGAGGGGGCGGGACAAGGCTACGAGTATGTCATCTTCTTCCACCCAGCTGAGAAGAAGTCGGTCTGTCTTTTCCAACCAGGCCCTTACCTGGAGGGGCCCCCAGGGTAAGGTCAGAGTCAGGGCTGGGGTGGGGCCCCCAGGTGTGGCCCAGCCCCTCCCTTAGGAGCCAGTGGTCCTCAGTCCCCTCCTGGGAGGACGCGTGGGGTAACCTGCCTGTCCCGTCCCACCAGCAGTTAGACAGCTCCCCTGTCCAGGCCTCAGGACTGTCCAGCGAGAAAGCCCTTGAGAAGGGTGTGATCCATCTGGAAGAGGGAAAGGCCTGGCATCAGAGCCCCCCTTCCGGCTTGCTGCCGGCTGCACACAGCCACTGTGGTGTCTGGGTCCTCGTCTCCCTACCTGAAACTTGGGTCAGTCAGATCTTCTCGCTTTGGACCCACGTGGTCCTCATGAGCCCCAAAGCACCACCTAACTCGGCCCCACTCTCCACACCCCAGTTTTACCCATGGGGAACCAAGATGCACAGAGGCAAAACAGCATGCCCGAGTCAGACCCAGGACTCTAGCAGGGGCTGCAGGTGTGGTGCTCCCCACTGCGCAGCCTCACCGCTGGAGCAGACCTGAGGAGCAGCCCACACCGGGCGTGTCATGCTGCCCCGGACCTCTCTGCTAAGGCTGTCGCTGTCTCTGCCATGCTCACAGACCAGCTCACAGTCCAGAAGCCAGAGGCCAGCTGGCTTGCGGTTCAGCAGAATTAAGAGTGGTAAATAGCTGTCATCATCAAACAGGCTGTGACCACAGACTGCAGCCCACTGTCCCCTGGGCCATTCACAGGTGTCCTCCTTGGGGCCGCTGTCTGGGAGAAGAGCTCTCACCCCCACCCCGGCTGTGGGTCCCCTCCCTTCCAAGGAAGAAACCCCAAGGACGCAGGACTGGGGCTAATGCGAGGCCGGATGTTGGGGGTCGTGGGGGTGACGCCTAAGAGGTGACAGAGACACTCCCAACTCAAGCCAGGCAGTGGATCAGGAAGAACCAGCAGGAAAACTAGTCACCAGTCTTGGGGACTGGGGTGGGACAGAGTCACGCGTCCCCAGGAGCTGCTCTGTGCCAGGGGACCCCTGCCCAGCAGTGAGGACAAGGAGCGGAGCATGTGCCTGGAGTTCTTTGTTTAGGTCTCTTTGCTTCCGGGGATCACCCTTGGGGCCTTGTGCTTGCGGAACAGGCACTGGAACCACTGTAATCCCAGCGTCTGAGAGGCTGAGGCGCAGGATTGCCAGTTGGAGACCAGCTTAGGCTATTTAGCAAGTTCAAGGCCAAATGGAGATCTATCTCAATAAGCAAAACAACAATAACAACAAAAATCAGGAACTCAAATTATTTTGTGTCACTGGCATTCCAAAGTTGGGTCCCCTTTACTTTCTTCAACTTAACCAACTGTGGCTTTGACACTGAGGCAGCACGAGTGCGAGGAGGATGGGGTTTCGTGTCCGTTAGAGACAGTGCGCTTGAGGCATCTTGCTGAACGGGCTCTCACCTTTCCAACGGTGTTGCCGGTCACAAGTCGGAGTTGCTGCGGGCACTCTGTGTCCCAGGTTAATCTCACTCTTCCTGCCTTGAAGGCTCAGCCCCTGCTGGTTGGAGTGAGTGGTAAAGTGAGAGGTGGCCCAAGAGAGGACCACCTTTCCTTTTAAAGATGAAGTCAAAAAAGTTCAGGGGTTTGCCCATTTTCTTCATCTGTGTACACTTCCAGATTATAGCAATTGTTGCGAACAATTAGGTGATAGGTGGGGAAAATATTTTCCATTAACTCTATGAGAAAAACCATTTTTTCCTGGAGAAATAAAATATTTGTGTTCATGGTTGCAAACATGTCCCGAAGCAAAACAGAAATAAAGCTCAGGTAGTTGGGATTGATTTGGTCACCCGGACGCAGCTCTGTGCCTGTCCTGTGGGCTGCCTGAGGCTGAAGCTCCGCCATGGAAGGCTCTGGAGGAGAAGCACGGAGGGTCCCTGCGGGGCGGCCCAGCCCTGGACCTGTCTCCACCCTCTTCCTCAGGTTTGCCCATGGGGGGTCTCTGGTCGCCATGATGGACGAGACTTTTTCTAAAACCGCCTACCTGGCTGGGGAGGGGCTGTTCACACTGAGCCTCAACGTTAGCTTCAGAAAGTAAGTGCAGATCCTGGGGTCACCGACGAAAGTCGTGGCCATCTCGTCCCTGGGGGGCTGTCTAGCAACTGGGGCGTGGGCCGCCTGCCCCTCTCCCCTAGCCCCATCCTGAGCATTCCCACCACCCGGTGCAGAAGACAACTCCTGCCACCCGGTTCAGACAGCACCACTTAGGCGCCCTCGAGGCAGGTGGGTGCAGAGGAGGGTGCGGGGGGAGACGGGTGAAGCACACTGCTTGCCCCCAGCTTGATCCCTGTGGGCTCTCTGGCTGTCCTGAACGTGCAAGTGGAGAAGATCGAGGACCAGAAGCTCCACATGTCCTGTGTCACCCAGAGCAGAGACCAGCAGACAGTCTTTGCCAAATCCTCAGGTAAAGAAGCCCTGGGCCTCAGCCCTCGCCCTGGCCCCACCCACCCCAGAGCAGATGGGAGGCAGGAAAACTGCTAAGGATCCAGTCCCAAGCGGGGGCCCAGCCTTTGGTTCTGTTTTGTTTGCTTGAGACCTGACAAGGTCTCACTCTGTAGCCCAGGCTGGCCTCGAACTCACAGCAACCCTCCTGCCTCTGCCTCCCAAGTGGTGGGATGACAGGTGTGTGCCACCACGCCTGGCTTGGGGGCCCAGCTTTATAAGGGATGGGGTTTCGCCCATGCCAGAGACATGGATGGAAGGAAGAACTCAAGTAGGATGTTTTGTTAAGCAAGTAACACAACCCATACCAGGACAGCCCCAGGGAGGGGTCCTTGGAACAAAACGTAGATGACTCCTCAGCAAGGCCCTGCCCTCCAGGCCGGGCTCTCAGCCCTCAGCTCACCCTTGTCTCCAGGTGTCTTCCTGCAGCTGCAGCTGGAAGAGGAGTCACCCTAGTAGTCGTTGCTAAGCCGTCAGCAGTCAGCCCTGCCGCCATCTGCCTGGAGCCCCCAGAGCAGGAGGGGCCCCGGGAGGCAAGCGCAGCAGCTGTTGAAAAGCCCTCTCCGTAAATAAACTCGCTGCCCCGTACTCGGCCTTCTGTAGTTGGAAATGAAACTCTTCCCAGGGCTCTCACATGCCCACCTGCTCCGTCAGCACCAACAGGAAAGGTTTGCACTCCCCCTGCCAGCCTCTGAGTGGGCCCTCCGGCCCACAGCCGTGACAGGGCACAACTGGCAGCCACAGAGCACCCCAACAAATCCCCCCGCCCCATCCCGGCTGCAGCAGGGGGAAGAGTGGAGGAAGGGGGACTTAGAGAAGCCTTTGCGGCGCTCAGGAAAATATGCTGCGCAAGCCTGCGTGTGACCAAGGCACACGGAGCCACTGCTGTTGGTGGAAACGTAGGAACCTGCAGCAGCAACTTGGGCTAGAGGACAGACAGTTTGCCAGCAAAACCCAGGCGGGAGGCGGGCAAGCAAGTCAGGACAGTGGCGGGAGAGGAAAGAGCAGAGCAGCTGGTGCACAGCTAAGAAGGAGGGGCGCTGAAGCCAGAGCTGCGCGGGGCCAGTAGATGAAGAGGGGCTCAGGGAGAGGGCAAGGCTGGGCAAGTTTTACCGGAGAATGAGAACTTCGAGGGCCAGATCAGAAGGGGTTTTACGACCAAGTGTGGCGAAGCCCAGTGTCCATTTCCACGGCTCACCTCAGATCCACGGTAGAATGTATCTCTCACTGACGTGGAGCCCAGCGGGGGGTGTGTACAAGCCTTTCAGGGAACTGACCCACTCATGAGTTCCAAGGTCGCACTGGGTATTGGCACCTAGCTGGTTGGACATGGACCTGATGTAGTAGGTGTCACAACTTGTATCCAGGTGTCCCTTGGGAACCTCACTGATCATAGGTAGGGCTTTGGGGAGGTGAGGGGCATGGGTGTATAAGGATCACTGGATCCATCCACTGACAGATTTGTACTGTGGAGAAGAGGTGGGTCACAGTGGGCGTGGCCCAGAGAGGCACATGTCCCCCCCCATGATCCTTCACTCCTTCCCGCCTGCCATGCCAGAGTGCTTCTCCTCTGATGCCATCCTGCCTTGGTGGCCTGTTGTAGAACCAGCTGACTGTGGACTGAAACCTCTGCAAACTGGGATCCAAAATAAATCCACTCAGTTGTGGGTGTTGAATACTGCATCTCACAATGAGAAAAGTAACTAAGACAGGTGTTTTCATTTTGTTTTGCGGTACTGGGCATCGGATGAGGGCTTTGCACTTCCAAGGCAGGTACGGTACCACTTGAGCTAAATCCCCAGCCCAACAGACATGTTTCGAACCTGGTCTCAAAGGGGTTCCACCGGCCAGAACTCAGTCACAAGGCCACCATGAAAGTCAAGTGAGACCACTCTGTGAAGGAGAAAGGAAAATGGGTGTAGAGAGTTTCGCGCAGCAGCCCCTGCCTCAGTCTGAGAAGAGCAGTGCAAGAAGGGAGAGGATCCGACCTGACTCTTATCCTGGTGAGCGAAGGACTTGGCTTCAGATCTAAGCTGGATCTAGGATCGGGGGCCGGGATCGGGGTTCAGGGGATCAGCAAGCATGGAACCTCCTGCGCCCCGGAACAGGGCCAGAGAGAGATGCCCAAGTCACAGCAGTGGGAAGGGAGGTGGACCTTCCTAGTAACGGCTACATTCTTCTATGCAGTCAACCTCAAGGGAGGGCAAAGGGTAGGAGGTGTGGCTGTGTAGATCTACAATGCTCCTCAAAGCCCACCCGCTCAGAGGCGGGGCCTCAGGAACGTGGTGAGACCCTGAAAGCTGAAAGCACTACCGCTGATAATCCACCGTGAATTCAGAGGCTGACAGCAGGCCGGGCCCTCGGCTGGGCCCTTCTGTCGGTGGCCTGGCCACTGTGACTCGGCCAGGCCCTTTCGCTTTCCCCTCCCCGCCCTGCAACCGGTTCAACAGGGACTAAATCTGCTAAACACCAGGACCCAAAATAAGCCTGCTTCCTTTAAGGAGGGTGAGGGGACTTTTGTCCCAGCGAAGACAGTGACTAAAACAGGAGAAATGGATTTGAACCAGCGCCTCCCCTAGGACAGCGGTGTTTCGGAAGCCAAAGCCAGAGGTCTTCCCACAGCCATTATTCTTTCTCCCGTACACTCACAGAAAGAACTCTTTTCTCCTTTGTGCTTTCACAGTTGTCCTTGATAATCTGTTCCACCCAGAATCTAAATCATTGTCTGTTAAAAAGACTGTTTGCCCTTTATTCGTGGTCAGGGAGAAGCTAATCTTCCTTCAAACACTCCCAGAAGGAGGAGGGAAATGTAGTTCATCCTTTCTCTACAATGAAAAAGAAAGAAAGACAAACAAATAGCTGTGTTTGACTTTCCCTGTTAACACAGGTTAAGTGCCCCTGGCATGCCTCTGTGGGGGCCAGTTTCTAACAAACAGCAGCAGAAGTGGAGGCCGGGAGGGTCAGCTTCCCCTGAGCAAGGCCGGCTGGGCAGGCAGGGTCTGGAAGGGAAATACGGCCGTCAGCTGCTTGGACAGTTCTCTGCTGTCTGGACCTGTGGCAGACGCCTCTCCCCTCTCATTTCAGCTCTCTGGAGGGAATGAAGGAAGACGCCGCTCCACACTGAGCACCATGCTCCCACACATAGTGTCTTGTCCGGAGCCTGAAAGCCGCAGAAGCACATGGGATGGGCTGGAACCCAGTCGGCCACCCAGGCAGTGTGGATACTCCTCTGCTGGGGGAGAGGCTCTGCTTTTCATCACAATATGACCCATATTACTTTCCGTATCTGGCACCCTGTAACTTCTGGCTCTTGCCCAACATGGAAATGACCACGAAAGGTAAATATTGTAATCAGTGTGGGCATCAAAGCAAAAACAACAGCACTAGAGACACGAACAAGAACTTCCAGGGCTGCTTCAGAGAGTGGTAAGAATCGCTGGGGACAGAGCTTAAGACAGAGCAGTCGTTTAGCTAGCATCTGCCAGGCCCCGGGTTCAGTCCTCCGCACCACATTGAAAAGAAAAGAAAGAGGGTCCAGAGATTGAGCTCAAGTGGTACTGTGCTTACCTTGGGAGCTCAAGAGCCTGAGTTTGATGCTGGGTACAGCCAAAACAAAAGAAAGTTCCAAAAATGATGAGATTAAGTATTGTTGGTGTTAATTTGGGGTCCTTGAAGGAAAGGAGGCACTTAAGGTTGAGTTTCAAGAGAAACGGCAGGGGGACAGCCGGGAAGGGCTGAACCCTGATTGTCCTGCAACAACTTCTTTATTATGATTGGATACAAAAGTAGCGATGTAAAGACCAGCAAAGAACAGCAGAATAGGGCGTCATCTTCAAACTTGAACAGCTCCCAGAATAAGCTATGCAGTACCTCCTGATAACACATCCTCACCCCTAAATCATGTCTGGTTACTCAGTCTTGTCTGCAAGATGTCGGTAACGCCTTTGTGACCGTGATAAGGACACTGTCCACTGGGAGCCCTGCACAACCACTCTTGGAGTTCTGCCCAAGGAACATGCTAAAAGTGATGTCTTTGCCTATGAAGTATGTTTGAAGCCAGGGAAAACTATTTTGAGTGGGATTAATGGTGATGCGTCTTTTAGTACAATATGTTTTTTAAAACTTTAAACATTCACTGTGTGTTTCACACGCCGTATGTGCATTTGAAGAAGATAGACATACCCATCGTTGGTTCCAGCTCTGGAATAAGGAACGGCTGAGGCCTGCTCAGCACTGAGACTGCAGAGCGAGCCCTTCAGCACAGGTCCTGGGTGAGCAGCCAGTGCTGCACCGCACAATTTACCACCGATTCATCACACAGGGCCTCAGGACTACCGCTTAGCAAGACCTAAAAACCTGGGGGATCCTGTAACATTTTCCTGTCAGCTTGGAAGAAACATCAAACACCTTTGTGCCTCTTCTACCTGGCTGGGACCCAGGCAGTACCACGCAGTGCCCACTCCCCAGAGACTCCGGTGAGGGCCTGAGAGGACCAGGGAATCAGGAGCCATAGGTCAGTGAGAAGCTGATTTTGTCTGATTGCTTCGTCCCCACCGAAGCCCAGGCTGGGATTTGAGGCTGCCGTAGTGACAGCAGAAATGGAGCCTTTAAAAGACTCATATCACAGTGACATATGTGCACCCATGTTTGTAGCAGCCCAATTTGTGATAGCTACCTCTTGGAAACAACCCTAGTGTCTATCAACTGGAAACTGGATAAAAAAAGCTGTGGTTCTTGCACAGAATGGAGTATTACTCTGCCATAAAAAATGATAAGTTTGAATCATCTATACTTAAATGGACATACGTTGAGGATATCCTCATAAGTGAAATAAATAGGTCACAGATAGGTACATATCGCATCTTTTCTCTGGTATGAGAAAATAAAGATGTAAACGAGTCCTAGGATTGTATGTTATATATTGTGAAATAGAAAATGCTCAAAGTAAAATAGGGTGAAGGGGGAAAAATAATGAGATTATAACAAAAAAGGAAGGAAACAAATTTTATGTATATGGGGGGGTGGTAGGGTGGGTAGGGCTATGGGAAAAAATGAGAATTAAGTTGTGTCTTATACTGGTACAAATCCCCATTATGGACTACAATCATGATGCGTATATGTAATGTACCAATAAAGATTTTTAAAAAAGAAAGAAAGAAAGAAATGGAGCTTTTAAACAACAATTAGGTCATGACGGGGGACGGCCACATTTCCCTCGGTATGTTGTGTGAGAGCAGAGGCGGTCCTCCTTATCAACACACTCCTCGTCCTGACACTTTTCCAACATGTTATGACACTGTCCTCACACGTCAAGACAATACCCTTGGGTTTCCCAGCCCCCCAAACAAACTTTATTATCCAAACTTAGGTAATTCCGTGACAGGTACAGAAAATGGTTTACAAAGGTCTCAATGAACAGCAGCGATGGCACCGAGAGATGGCTCACTGAGTCCTTGCTCAAGAGAGCAGCTCAGCTCAAATCTGAAATACCAGGATAGAAGAAAGAGCAGTGCTTTTGTTTGAGATTTTTGGGTTCGTTGTTAGTTAGGAACCACTGGACAACTTACTCTTGGACTTAAGACTTACTGGGACTGACTTACTTGGATTGAGGACATCTGCCCGGCCCTAGGGATCAACTGCTGGGATTACTGTGGACATCTGCCTCACCCTGTGGGATCTTAAACTACAAGGATCACTGCACTAAGATTACTGGCTTTGGGACAGACTGGGACTTACTGGGATTAAGGATGTCTGCCCTGCCCTATGTAACCTTCAACTACAGGGATTACTGTGGGACCACCCTATTTTATGCATGCTAGGATTGTTAGTTGAAGGCTTGGTATCAAATAAAGGTGCAGCTTGGGTTATGGGCTCTTCTGCTCCCGCTTCTGCTGCTGCAGTATCTGGCCTTTGGCTGCAGCTGCTTAGGGTAGCAAGAGTCAAGCCCGGGCTTAGCCTTTTCCCTCAAGTTTCTGACTTTGTTGTTTGTGGGTTATTAATCCTTGAACTGTGGGACTATTGGGGAATTGGAGTTCGCCCCGAGGGTTCTGGCTGCATCCTCTTCCCCCCACACACATCCACAGTTGTTGATGTTGCTGTTGTTTTCTGAGACACAGTGTGACCTGAAAAGTTGCCCAGGCTAGGGTCAAACTTGTGATCCTCCTGCGTCAGCCTCCCACAATGTTAGGATTATAGGAGTGTGTCTCCGAGCCAAGCAGAGTACTGTTCTTTGAGGTAGAAAATTTGAGTCTATTCTTAACTTTCCTACCTGTGGGGCCCTCGTTTCTTTCTATTGGTGGCTCCTACTCTGCAAAAATGAGGTGGATGCCGTCCACTTCACTCCAGGTCAGAGAGCTGGCTGTTCTGAGTAAGCCAGTGCTTGCCTTGCGTGTGCCAGTCCTTTGCCCGCTGGCCCACAGATCTGCGTCCCTGTTGTACTTTTCACTGTGGGCCCAGCATCTGTAAACATTACTGTCCAGTCCGTTTTCCCATCAGGCTACAGAAGACTGCAGAGCAGGTTGGGAAGTGGGAAGAAGGGAGCCACAGGGAAATAAAAGATGTGTTTGGTTCACACTTTCGGGGGGGTTTGCTGTGTTGGTTCCTCTCACCCCAGGGCAGAGCACCCTTTCCAATTTCTTTTTTTTTTTTTTTTTTTTTTAGGTTTTTTGAGACAGGGTCTCGCTTTGTGGTTCAGGCTGGCCCTGAGCTCAGCCTCCAACTCACATCACAGCAATCCTCCTGCCTCTGCCTCCCGAGTGCTGGGATGACAGGCGTGAGCCACCACGCCCGGCACTGTGGTATGTGGTACTGGTTGCTGCTGGGTGTGGTCTCCACATCCAGTATTGTTATGTGGTTACCGGGGAATCGAACCCGGGCCCTTGCGCTTGCAAGACAGGCGCCGGAACCACTGAGCTAACTCCCCGGCCCACCCTTTCCAATTTCTAACATCCCCTTCGATCTCTTTTCTCAGCAGTGTAATTTTCAATGTAAAGATTTTTTGCTTCCTTTGTTAGATTGATTCCTAAGTCTTTTTTTAGTTCTTTGAGATGGTTCTCGCTTTGTAGTTCAAGCTGGTCCTGAACTTGGCCTCAAGCTCAGCAATTCTCCTGCCTCTGCCTCCCAAATACTGGGATTACAGGCGTGGGCCACCATGCCCAGCATTGTTATACGTGGTTACGGGGAATCGAACCCAGGACCTTGTGCTTGCAAGGCAGGCACCAGAACCACTGAGCTAAATCCCCAGGCCAAGTGTTTCATTTTTTGATGCTATTGTAAAAAGTGTTCTTTCCCTAACGTCTCTCAACGAGTCCATTGTTTCTGTACAGTGAAGCTATTGATTTTTGAGTGTTCACTTTCCATGGAGCTATGCTACTGAATTTAGCTATTAGATCTAGAAGTCTTTTGGTGGAGTTTTTCGAGTCTTCTAGGTAGACTATCTGCAAATAATGATAATTGAACTCCTTTCCTATCTTTATCCCTTTTATTTTTTTCTTTTGTCTAATTGCTCTGGCGAATGTTTCTAGAGGTATGCTGAATAGAAGTGGTGGCAATGAACCTCTTCGCCTTGTTCTTGATTTTAGAATGAAAGTTTTCAGATTTTGACCATTTTAGTATGATGTTGGCTGTTGGTTTGTCGTTTACATTGATGATTACAATGGCTACGTTGTGGCTTACCTTGTTACATTCTTTCCCCGCTCTGATCGCTTCTCAGCCTTTTGGCTAAATCATGTGTATTTTCTTGCTATCAGTTTTCTGTCTTTTCCCTCTGTCTAATTTAGCTTGCTCTGCCAGGTGGCTTCTTTCTATTAAATGTTCTTGGAATTGTGATCTTCAGTGTCTGTTTCTAAAATATCCTTCAAGGCATTTTGTAGAGCTGGTTTGCTGGCCACGAATTTCTTCAGTTGTTCTTTGTCATGGAAATGCCTGACTTTCCCGTTGACTTTGAAAGCCAGTTTTGTAGGGTGCATCAACCTGAGTTGGAGGTTGTTTTCTTTCAGGACCTGAAATGCTTTACTCCAAGCTCTCCTTGAATTTAGGATTTGTGCTGAGAAGTCTGCTGTGGTTCTGATGGGCTTTCCTTTACAGGTGACTTATTTCTTTTTTCTTTTTTTTTTAGGTTTTTTGAGACAGGGTCTCGCTTTGTGGTTCAGGCTGGCCCTGAGCTCAGCCTCAAACTCATATCACAGCAATCCTCCTGCCTCTCCCTCCCAAGTGCTGGGATGACAGGCGTGAGCCACCACGCCCAGCACTGTGGTATGTGGTACTGGTTGCTGCTGGGGTGAGTCTCCACGCCCAGTATGGTATGTGGTTACCGGGGATCGAACCCGGGTCCTTGCACTTGCAAGACAGGCGCCGGAACCTCTGAGCTAACTCCCCGGCCCCCCCCTTTTTTTTTTCTTAAAGCTTTTAATATTCTGTTCATGTGCTGTATTTCTGAAATCTTGATATTATATTCCTTGGTGTAGATTTACTGTGGTCATGGTTAATTGGATCTCCATGTGCCTCATTTATTTAGATAAAATTCTTTTTCCATATTGGGAAGTTTGATGACATCTGTGAAATTTTTATGGCATTTATGCTGTCTCCTGCTTTTTAATTAACTCTGATCAGTCTTATGTGTTCTTCTGGCATCTTCTTGCAGCTGTTGGATTGGTTTTTCATGGTCCCTTGCTTTTTTTTTTTTTTTTTTTGGGATAGCATCTCACTTTGTAGTTCAGACTGTCCCCGAACTCACTACGTAGCCCAGACCATCCTTGAACTCACAGCAATCCTCCTGCCTCTGCCTCTTGAGTGCTGGAATTACAGGCGTGAGCCACCACGCCTGGCACTGTGGTATGTGGTTACTAGGGACCAAACTCAGAGTCTTGCATTTGCCAGGCGCACTCCAGAACCACTGAGCTAAATCCCTGCCCTGCAATCCTGTCTTTTAGATCTGAAATTCTTTTTTTCCTTTTTTGATACCAGGGATCAAACTCACACCTTTGTGCTTGCAAAGCAGACAGCAACACCACTGAGCTAAATCCCTGGCTAGATCTGAAATTCTGTCTTCACTTTCATTCAATGAGTTTCGTATACTTTCAATAGAATTTTTAAGCTGATGTCTGTGAATCTGCTTCGTGTTCATGGATTCTGTTTCTTTCCTGTGTTGGCCACTGCTGGTTTCCATCATTTTCCTAAGTTCCTCTATTTTTTTTAATCTGTATCTACTCTAGATTCATCATTTCCATTTTGACTTGAAAGATTATTTTGCCTATAATCTCATACAGCTGATTTTTTTTTAACCTCTGATGCAATCACTTCAGAAAATTTAGGCTTATCAGTTTCTTATGCTCAATAGCTTTCTCCCTAGGGAAACTCGACGCCCCTCTGAGTCCTGTGTTCCAGCCCCGCCCGAAGGTCTCTATCCTGTACAGCTGCTTGTGGTGGGCGAGGCCACTGTTTGTGGCCAAGGACAAGCCCAAGCTGCTGGGTTCCCCTTGAATGGCCTCTCCAGCGGGCTCAGGGCCCACTTCCCAAGCTGTCTAAACCCTGCACCTGCGCCTGCATCTTTCTCTCAGCCCACCGGTTGCCACTCACTTCTTTCACTGCTTCCGTGTGCACGGGTGAACTTTGCTGCCGCCCTCTGGGTGAGGAAGGCAAAAGAGCCGAGGGCTCCACATCCCAGATCTGTCAGGTGCGGCTTGAGCCAGCCGCCCGCACTTTCTCAGTCCCAGGATAGTGACTCCCACTCAGCGCACGGAGGCCCTGTGGGCTGGTACGCTGCGTTATGAAGCCCTGCACCCATATTTTGTTTGATCTGAAGGTCTCTTATTTCAGACTGACTTGAGCCCCAGGATGTGTGTCCCTCCCTTTCTTCCAATTACCTTTGTTTTCAGTTGATTTTCTCTCAGTAGCAAAAATGTGGCTCCTTTATTCACCCACATTGAGTCTCTGGGGAACGTTTCTGATTCAAACCATTGCGTGTCTTTCTGGAAAGCCCATGTCACTCCATGTGCCTTTCACGCTCTTCTGGGACCTTTGTAACAAGTCCCTGTGTTAACTCCCCCTGCTAAGGCCATATCCTGGTCAGAACCTGAGCAGCACGGCCAGGTTGAGGATAATTTGTAGTCAGTCTTTAATCCCACTGCTGTCCAGCCCCGAGGATGTACGAACTTCAGTTAGTACCCACAAAAAGAAGCAAAAGGAGGGAAGGGAGCTGTCAAAGATAGAGCACAATCCTGGCTAGCTCCAGGCCCCTGCCATTTCCTCTGCACGCTGCAAGGACGAACACAACTAGAGAGAAAACAGAGCCATACGGTCTCTTTAGAGCCAGGCCACCACCCTGACGGCAGGGGGCGCTCGTGCTGCCCTCCGTCCTGTTGCTGCTCCCTGGACCATTCCCGCTCCGGCTATTTCTTACTCTCAGGAAAACAGCAATTCCTTTATTTGCTCAAATCAAAAACCTTCTTCGACCACTCTTTCTCTGTGGACGAGGATGGAGCCTCTGGCTCTTTTCCAGCTCTGCCTCTGTGCCTCCTTGTCCACTCCAGGCTTGCTACGGCCTCGCATTTATGATCTCTTCTGCTTAGGAGGTTCTTCCCCTGAAGTCCTTTCTCCTCCTTTGTGCTATTGCTAAAATGTCATCTTCTCAAAACAGCCCTCCCCTGCTAATTTCCGTTCAATTCCCTATTTCCCTGGCTCCGGTCATCCTCTCATTTAATTTTCTCAACACTTACTTCTATCTGCTAAACTTTTTTACTAGCTTACTTTTTGTTGTCTTTCTTTACTAAAAGGTAAACTCCATCTGACCAGAGGATTTATCTGAATGCCATGTGGCTCCCTACAAAGGCTTTCAGGAAGCCCTGCTGCATGTCAGTGGGGCCCCAAATCACACCTCCTCAAATCCTGCCCCACTTCTGGGCTGAAGACGGAGTGTTTTGCTTTGTTTTCAGCCTTTATTTTTATTTATTTATTTATTTATTTTTAGGTTTTTTGAGACAGGATCTTGTTTTGTGGTTCAGGCTGGCCCTGAGCTCAGCCTCCAACTCACATCACAGCAATCCTCCTGCCTCTGCCTCCCGAGTGCTGAGATTACAGGCGTGAGCCACCACACCCGGCACTGTGGTATGTGGTACTGGTTGCTGCTGGGGTGAGTCTCCATGCCCAGTATAGTATATAGTTACCGGGGATCGAACCCGGGACCTTGCCCTTGTAAGACAGGCGCCGGAACCACTGAGCTAACTCCCTGGCCCTTCAGCCTTTATTTTTAAGTGAGATCAAGTTGGGTTTTCTTGTCTTCCATTTAGAGCAAAAGCCAGCCCCACTAACACTCATATGTGACTTTGTTTGATCCCCATGTTTAAGTTTATTTAGCAGGTGGGTAAAGTGAGGCCCCCCAAGAGATAAAGTTACATGCTGGAGGTTAAGAAGCAAGACAAAAGCCCGGCTCTCAGCCCAAAGGATGAGCTTCCTCCTACAGCACATCAGCGACCCTCAGAAGGGAACAACCCAGCACTGGCCAGGTCAGTCTCACTGGATGGTCAGGACTAAGAAACTCGCTGTCAAAGCACCCACCGTATCCAGTGACAAAATAACTATTGCATCAAAACTGCTTTGTTTCCTGCATTTCACAATTCCTCTCCGCGTTCTTGTTCGCTCGTGCGTTGTGGACTCTGCTAGACAACTCCTCCACATGCTCCCGCCATCTGCCTGTGGAGGGTGGGCACAGGCCAGCCCGGTCCAGTGCTCCGTCCTCAGTGTCTCGCACTCAGAAAGCCTGGGCCACTGTTGTTCGGGCTGTTAAAATTCAGAGGCCTGGTCAGTGCCTGGTGATGGCCTAGAGCTCCAGGGATGGTTCCGGAACTCAGCACCGGCAGCCAAGGCAGGAGTCCAGCAAGGAGGGTTTTGCACACGGACTGTGTATAGCTGTGGCCATGGGCTTCTTGGGGAGGTCGGGCCAGGCCCCTGCCCCACCAGGAATGGGGCCACTTCCTCTGAGGGCGGTCTCCCCCAACCCCGGGTCCACAGGTTGCTGCTAGAAACCTGGCTCGGACTGGAGGAAGAAGTTAAGGAAGCCAGGCTGACAGCCTCAGAGACAAGGGCTGTGTTTATCCAGGAAAAGAAGTCAGACGTAGGCGCAGAGGCCCCTGCCAGCTTCTCCCAGGACACCGCTGGAGAGGAAGCTGACTCCCTGGGACAGCAGGCCGGGATCCAGCAGCCGCCCCCAGGTAAGGCCTGCGCTGCGCTGTGGACACACTGGAGGCTGTCACCGCACGGGCTGCAGTATCTTGCTCTGCTCTGTGACTCGGTGCAGGGCTGGCACTAGCGCAGAGCTGCAGCGGATCAATAGTGCCTTTGTACTAGGTGGTTTCCTAGTGTGAAAGACTGGAGAGGGGCACGGACCCACGGCCCGGCCCCGCCCTGCCGACTGGGGTTGCCTGAGGGAAGCGAACTCCGAACTCCCGGAGGGGCACCTCCTAGGACTGACTGCGGGTGTCCTTGGGCGGCCTTCCGGCGGCACGCCGGCTGCCGGGAGCAGAAGTGAGACCCCCTGGGACGAGAGCGCCTTGAGGGAGGAGCCAGAGCAGCCAGAGGAGCGAGGATGAAGGATGGCCCCGCGGGGGTGGCGTCCGGGGAAACCTACCCAGCGGATGGAGGGAGGGAGTCTTGGGGCGCTAGACCAGAGCCTGGAGAAGGACCCAGCGTCTGGAGTGGGCTGGGAGGAGGGGCCGAGCCCAAGAGGACCACAGTGTCAAGGGAGGGTGCACAAGGAGAGGGACTGAGGATCTGGTCCGTTCGTGACCACAGGGCCTTTTCGAGGAGCAGGTGTTGCTCCAGTTCGAGCAGTAACTGTGCCTTGGTGAGTGTGTAGGACCCCAGACTCAGTGGGTGGGGTCTCTGCCCTTGGGTATCCGAGGCCTGCACCTGAAAACGTGACCCCTGACGGGTGCTTCATCCCATGGCACCCCGACTCTGCCGCCCTTTCCGGCTCCGGCTCAGTCACGGGCCTTGCGCCCCACGAGTCCGCCCGCAGCTTTACCCAGCTCGGGGTCTCCTTCCCTCCCCAGCCCAGCTCCGTCCATCCAGCGTGGAGTCGCTGCGTTTGAAGCCCGTCGGCCCCGCGGAATTCGGAGTGTCATCGCCCTAGCCCATCGCATGTGGCTCCTGGAGAAGGCCGGCTACAGGGCGAGGGGCGCGGAGCCCGGCGCCCGCGGGGCGCGCTGCCGGCTGCTCCCCGAGCGCCGCGCCTGCCCCAACGTGCTCACCCCGGACCGCATCCCGCAGTTCTGCATCCCGCCGCGGCTGCCCGACGCCGAGCCCCCCGCCGCGCGCAGCGCCCCCGCGGCCTGCTCGCTGCCGCACCTGGCGGGCCGCGAGGGCTGGGCCTTCCTGCCCGAGAGCCCGCACACGCGCCGCCGCGAGTCCCTGTTCCACGCGCCACCGCCCGGCCTGGCCGCGGGGCTGACCCCGGCGGCGGCGCGGCCGTACTTCTCGGCCCCGGACCTGCGCCTCTGCCGCGCCCCCGACCCGGCGCTGCTCTGCTCCCCGCGGCCGCGCCCGCGGTGCCCGCAGGGGGCGCTCCCGGCCGACGCCAGCCCCCGGGCGCCGCGCCGCCGCGGCCCGCCGCTCTTCCACCTGGACTTCCTGTGCCGCCCGCTGCGGCCGGCCAAGGAGAGCGTGCTGCGCCTCGGGCCGCGCGGCGGGCAGCTGCGCCTCTGCGCCGAGTTCCAGCCGGCGCCCGGGCGGCTGCGGCTGCGCCTGGTGAGCGCCGAGGGCCTGTCCCGGCCGCGGCCAGGCCCGGGAGGCGGCGGCGGCGGCTGCTGCGTGGTGCTGCGCCTGCAGCCCCGCGCCTGGCCATGCACCCAGCGCAGCCGCGTGGTCAAGTGCAGCGCCAACCCCATCTTCAACCAGGACTTCTTCTTCGACGGGCTGGCCCCGCCCGACCTGGCCGCCCGCAGCCTGAGAGCCAAGGTGCTGGACAGGGGCGCGGGGCTGCGCAGGGACGTGCTGCTGGGGGAATGTGAGATGCCCCTCGCGGCCCTGCTGCCCCCCTTGGGGGCGGGACTGGGTCCTGGGTCCTCTCTGGCGCCGATGCATCTCAGCCTGTAGCGCAGAACGGCAGCTTCCTCCGGAGATCGCCGCAGCCTCGCCGCGCTCCCCGCCACGTCTGCCCTGGATATGTTTTTGCTAATAAAATGTCGGATCTCTCCCGTTTGCATCCCGCACTCTGGGGTCTGCGGCCGACCCGATTCCTTCTGTGCAAGCCACATGGGCAAAGTCGCTTGTTCCGATTGTGTGTGAATAACTAGACCTCAGAAATCCTGACTTGGTTAAACAGGCCAGGGTCTGGTCTTTGTCCCCAGAGTGCCTCTTCCAGAGGCCAGGGCTGGATAGGCCGCAGGTTCGTCCATCAGGAAGGACCTCACACCCTCAGGAGCCCTTTCATCACCGAGTCGCCCCAACAATCGCTCCTTAACAGTGGCTAGCACAAGCCACATTCGGGGCAGGTCCCTGGGGCTGCGAAGGAGATGTTGATGCTATCTCCCTATCCCTTATACCTGCGTGTGTTCCGAAGACAAATCAAATTTGGGGGGCTGGAAGAGTCAGGAGATGCCAGACCAGCGCCCTTTAGCCAGCCTGCCTCCTCTGGCCTCTCCAGCTCCTGTGCCGCCTGGAGGGCCGTTTGGAGCTGAGAACCAGGTGGCATCTGGGTACTTAATGACGGAGAGCGACGTCCCAGGAATGGAGAGCTGGGCATGGAGTGCCGAAAAGCTTCCTGACTAGATGGAGGAAGGAGCGGAAGACGAATAGAGAAATGTAGGTCAAATCATGTTTACCTCCCACCTGAGGTCTCTGACGTCAGCCGTGACCTTCTGCTGTCTACCTCCTCACGCCCAGGAATAGTTAGTTCCTTTTGGCTCGGGCAGGCATGGAGGAGAGCGAGGAAGGGCACACCCCTCTTCCTTCTTCACTGGTGTGCACCAGCTGTGCACCAGGGTTAAGCCTGCTAGGTCCCAGCAAAGCCTCAGCACCCTACCACAGGCACCTACACGCACACGCACCACACCCTCGACTCCGATGGCTCCTCAGTTATTTACTTCCCCCTTCCCTGATTAGTCCTTACCGCTGAGCCCATGGCGAAGGAGACCTTGCCCCAGATGCCCACCAGGTGGCAGCATTGACCAAACAAACGACCCGAGACCCTAACAGTTCTACCGACTCTCCTTGTACAAGAACTGGTCCCACCTTGTGTCAGCTTTTGTCCCTCCCAGCAACTCTCCTACGTGTGCAAGTATTCTTGTCATCCAGCGTGACCTTGGGCCTAATAAAGGGCGGAGGCGGAACTTTAACCCAAAGAGCCTGGCTCCAGAACCTAAACACTAAACACCTCTGATATCTACAGCGGCCACTGTCCCCTCCCCGGGGGACTCCAGATAGGAGCGCAGCTCGCTTCAGCGCTAGCACTGAGCCCTTGCGTGTGAGTTCTGGGAAGTCCATCTGCAAGTCTAGCCCCATCCTTGGCCCTGTGCTGATTTCTGCCTCAGCCCCCAAGTCCTCCCAAGACAGCCCTTAAGGACGATCTGGATTGGAAGATTTCATCCCACGATGAATACTGAGGACAGTTTTGTGAGGCGTCCGCAGGCAGAGCTGACCGAGGATCAGACGTGTCACAAGTGACCGAGGAAAAATGTAAACAGTGTTACCAGGTGATGTGGACTAGAAAAATGCAGTAAAGAAAATACACAAAGAGGGAAGATTCAAGGAGGGAGGGAATAAAGCATTGAATTTTAACCACAGTACTTCGCACTGTTCCGAGTGCTGGACTTTACCTTGCATGTTATCTCAGTAACCCCAGCCACTCCGTGAGGTAAAAGTAATTGTTCCCATTTTACAAGGAGGAAACAGACCAGAGAGCTTAAACAAACTCACCTGAGGCTCAGCCAGAGTCGGCAGAGGCCAGACCTGAAGACCCTCCTGGGTGCGCAGACCCCAAACACGCCCACCGACGCCAGCCAGGACAGCTTCATGCTACCAAGTTTTGGGGGCTGTCTCCTGGACGTGGTTTCTTTCCATCCTGAACAAAGAATCGGTCAAGACAAGCGCAAACGGTAGCAAAGTTTTATTAAAGGTGGGAGCAGAAAGGCTCTGCAGAGCAAGTTTGGGCTGAGCAGAAGGAGGCAAAGAAGCGCTACGGCATCGGGGCGGCCGCCGTGCAAGAGAATGTCACAGAACTCGGTGGACCGTCTTTTTGTATCTCCCACTCCTCAGACTGAGGGCAGGCCCAGCCACCCTGTGGAAAACCTGCCCAGTTCTCGAGAGGAGTCCGGAGCAGGGCTCTGGGGACCGTTCCACCCGAGTCCTGGATCTTGTGATAAATAGGTCATGCCTGCTTTCCAGCCAGCTCCACCACGCCCCGATCTCTGGTTTTGAGGACACCGAGCACTGTGATCCGCCTCGGGGGACTACCCCAGCAGACCTCATTCTGAGTCTTTTTGCGCCACAAGTAGCGCTCACATTTCCCACCCTCTTTGCTGTCTCCGAGCCTGTGCGGACTTGGGTGAACGGGCCCTGCGAGAAGTCACCAAGGGAAGTTCAAGGCCAGAAACTGGGGCCAAACTCCACCCACAGGGACCTTTGTGATAGGAGGGGGCAGGCCCAGGGTCACAGATGTTTATAGAACCTTCATGTCCTATTTTGATGGTCTCAGGACCCAAAGAAAAGTGGTCCCTAGTCACCAGATTAGGATTAGAGTCCCCGGAGATGCCCTCACCCCTGGGCGCCCTGCCCGTGCTCCACCTATTTCCCATCTTTGCCCCCAGCCCCTCCCTCGGAGGGCAGCCCCGGGCAGAGCCTTAAGTGGTTTCTGTGGCTCAGGGGTGGGGAGGAAGGGAAAGGGAAGTTGGTGACTGCTCTCCAGTTTTAAGCCGCCACCACCACCACCACCTCCACCCCTGTGAGCTGTTTGCCCCTTGCTTGGAGATCTTCCAGGCTGATAAGGGGCTGGGCACGTGGGGGTGAGATGACTCTCCATCCCCATTGCTTCTTCCTTGCATAAGACGCATGTGAGGAGGAAATAACACTGCCCCGCTTTGAAAAGAGGATTCCTTCAGAAAAGGGGCTGTGATTGCAGCAGGCAGGAAAAGGTTCAGCAAGAGACGGAACTTCCTTCCCAAAGGGACAACAAGCAAGCTACCTCTGATGGGAGGAAAGAACCCAAGCCAGGGGCAGCTCAGGGCCACACTTTAATTATAACCAGCACCTTGGAAGCTGAGACAGGAGGGTTGCCTTGAGTTTGACGGTGGACTGGGGAGAGAGAACGTCATGCCGTACACGCTTAGGGCAGAGAAGGGGTTGGACCAACCCCGGTCTCTTCCCACGCACAGCGTCAGGCGATGGCACAGCAGGGAGAGTTGCCTCCCTGCGGGGTGGGGTGGTCCCCGGGATGTGAGAGCCCCATCTTCAAGCCTTCTGCCTGCATTTTGGAGCATCTGGGGGTAGCAAGGAGTGTGGGACACCATAGTCACAGAGGAAGAGTCAGAAAAATGAAAATGGAGATAGGCATGGTGCCAGTACTTGAGAGGCCAAGGCAAGACGGTCACCAGTGAGTTCAAGGGCAGCCTGTACTACAGAGTGAGATGCTGCCTCCAAAAACCAAAAGTGGAGAAAGAAAGCTGGGCTTACTGGTGGACGCCTGTCATCCTGCACACTGGCAGGCCAGGTGATCCCCTCTAGTCCACTAAAGGTTCAAGCCCAGCCTGGACCATTAGTGAGACCCTGCCTCAAAATAAAAAATTTAAAAGGGGTGGTAATATAGCTCAGTGTAAAGGCCCTGGGTTCAATTCCCAGTACTGAAAGGCAGAGAGGGGAGTAAAAGAAGAAATGGAAATGGGCTGGGGACATTGCTCAGGGGTACCACACCCGCTGGGCAAGCCTAGAGTCCTGAGTTTGATCCCTGGCACTGCAAAAAAATAAATAAATAAACAAATTACTTAGAATGGAGGAGGGGGGGGAGGCACGGAAAACAAGAGCCACACACAGGGGCCAGTGGCAGGAGAGACCAGAGGAGACTGAGCTCAGCACAGAAGAGCAAAGGCCCTCGCACTGCGCCTCCCTTGCCCCTGCCCATCGCTGCCCTCACCCTGGACACGGGGCCAGGACTGAGCCTCACACCCACAGCAGCTGACAGCCAGAGCCCTCGGACCGGCGGGAGCAGTGCCCTGCACCTCGGCTACCAGGAGCAGGAGGCCGACACACCTGACTCGGTGTAAGGAGGTCCTCCAAAGCCTCCCGCTCCTCCCTCGAAACCACACCAGGACTTTCAAGGTTCTTTTCCTCCGCTAACTTGATCCTCAAAGTGCAGCCCCTGGGAGCCGAGAGCTGCTTGGGGGGCAGAGGTGTTGAGGCGGCAAACGTGCAGCCCCAGGAGGTGAGACTGCCCTCTCCACGCCAGGCGCCACGTGCACAGGTGGGGGGCGAGTCACGAGGCCGTGGCGTGGCTGGCTCCTGCTCTGCTGTTTACCAGCTGGAGAAAGAGCGGGAGGAGGTGCCAGGAGCCTCTGCTGCAGCCTGGCCCCTGGCCAGCCGCCTGTTGGGTAACCAGGAGAGCCAGGCCCAGCTAATCAAACGCGGGGGCAAGGCCAGCTGGGAGCTGTGGCCTCTGCCATCACCAGGAGGCTGGTCCCTGGCCTCCCTGGACTCCAGGACAGGCCACAGAGGCTCAGCCTGCGGGTCCTCTCCCAACTCTCCAGCGTGTCAGCCCCTTGCTTTTCCTTTCCTCCTGGCTTCTTCTCCCCTCCCCTCCCCTCCCTTTCTCTCCCCTCCCTCCCCGTCCCTACCCCTGCCCTCACCTGTATCCCCAGTCCAGCCTGCCCCTCCTCCCAGCCGGCCCTGGCTCCCGGCACACAGCGCTGCCTGGACCTCCTAGGAAGGGCAGCAGGGCGGGCTGAGCGGGCCGTATGTTCGTGGAACTGGAGATCACCCCAGAGATGAGGCAGAATCCCTTAACAGGTCTTTTCCTTCATGATTTCTCAGGTCCCCTTCTTCCCTGTTCTGTCACCTGCTTTAACCTGATAAGAACCACTGGACTCTGAAGACACAAAGACCTGGATTCAAATCTTAGTGCCTCTGTCGCCTTGTGTTTTTGTGTAAGTCCTTGGGCGAGCAGGTCCTTAATGTGTCTGAGCACCACCTGACTCTGGGAAACTGCAGTAATAGTGTATCCCGTGTTGTTGACATAGAGCAAAATCACGATTTACGTGTAGGCCGAGCAAAGGCCCAGCACACAGTAGGTGCCCGACGACACGTGCTGGTGACTGACACACGCTAGCGCCCTTCCTCACGCTGATCCTGCTTCCCTTCAGCCTGCGAATGGCCTCTGGTCTCTCCCCAGGTCCCCGCTGGGTGCCAGGACGCTCTGCCAGCCACTCCTTTCCCCTGCCTGCTGACGGGCCAGGTGCCCCCTCCCTCCCTCCACCCTCCTCCCTCCCCGGGCCTGCTCCCTGCCCTCCTGGGCAGCCAGGGCAGCGAGGACGGCACCAAGGGAGCTGCCCCATGGACAGGGTCCCACAGAGACTCCACCGAGCCTCGAGGGGTGAGAGGCCCCCTGGCCCTGCAGGCAGGCGGGAGGGAGGCCGGGAGGCTCAGAGGAGGGACGGGCAGGTGGGAAGAGCCAGGAAGGGTGGATGGAAGGGCACGGACAGCAGGAGGAGGGGCAGGAAGCAAGAGGGGGAAGGAAAGGGGAGAAGCAGGAGCCTGGCACGGGGGAGGGAGGGCAGAGAGAAGTGAGGCCAGGGTGGCCGTGGGCGTGGGGAGCAGGGTGAGGGGGGCTGGAGGCTGGCCTGGCCTCAGGTGTGCTGGCCCCGGCAGGGGTGCCAGGCCCGGGTCTGGGAGCCTGGCCGCACCACCTTCTGTCTGCTCCTTGGTAGAGGAACCTGACCCACTTCTCAGGAGCAGCCACACCCTGTCACTGCCCATGCCCACGAGCCTGGCACTCTCCTCCCCAGGCCCAGGAGTGTGGGCTTTCATTCTGGCAGAGAGCGTGGGGCACCGGGCCAAGAGGAGGGAGGGACAGAGCCAGGCAGTCCTGGGCCCTGGCAGTGGACATTCGGCCCCGCAGAGCCCGTGCCAGGTCAGCGCTGCCTCGAAGGCCTGGGTAAAAGGGACTCGTCAGGACTACTTTGAGGTACACTGTAGGCAGGAGAGGGTTGCACACCAGGGAGGAGGCTGCGTGGGGCCAGGTTAGGGGCTGGGGAGCCACCCCTGGCAGACCTCTCCCCACCCCGGCCAGCCAGGGGCCCCACGGCAGCCCACAGGTGGACCCCTATGGGGTCTTCTGCTCAGCAGGACCAAGGGGTGGGGAGGGTTGGGCCGCCTGAGGCAAAATTAAGAAAAGAGCAGAGGTCAGGATGTGACGGAGCCTTGCGCTGGGCTGTGCTTCGTGAGGACCTGCCCTTTGGGACTGGCATGGACACACGGGCGAAGGCTCTACCCATTCCAGAAGTGCCCGTATAGGAGAAGGGTCTACCCCTCCTCCACCACGCTCTAGCCAGGGCCTCCTGCAGCTGCTCCTCAGAGGCCGCATCGTGGCCCCCAACACCTGTGCTCCCACCCGTCAGCCGAGCAGCAGCGGCAGCGGGGAGGCAGAGGCAGGATCCTCCCCGGCCCACCCGGCCCACACACCAAACCCCCCTCTGCCTGCCGCCCAGCTCCGGCTCTTTCTGACAGAAGTTTCATTCCCATGGAGCCTGAGCCCTGGGTGCACCTCTGACATGCCCGGCTGAGAGGCTGGGCAGGACACGGCGGCCTAGCGGGCACAGCGCCTGCCTGGGCGCTCGCCATCCACAGGGAGACCTGTCACCTAGACAGTGTGCAGTTATGGCAGCTGGGCAACGCGGTGCGGACCAGAAAGTCAGTGGAAGAGGCCAAGAATGGACACCAGGGAGGAGAGACTGAGGCTGGGGAGACGCTGTCTGCAGTGTGTGGGGAGGAAGGGCACTCCGGGCAGCGCAGACCTGGACAGGACCAGGCGGGGCGGGCACCGCGGAGCACGCCTGGCTTCTCCCAGGTGCCAGGCTGTGCTGAGTAGCGGGAGAGAGGGGTCCTGGGCTGGGGTGAGCATCTTGGCTCCCCGGTCTTCAGCTTTGCCCCTGATGCATCTTCTCTTTCCAGAGCTGCTGGCTGCAAAGAAGACCCACACCTGTGAGTAGGAAATGGGGCAAGAAGTGGTGGGTGTGGTGACGCAGAGAGGAGCCGCAGGGCTGGGAAAGGCAGGCACAGGGCTGGACGCCGGCGGCGGGTGAGAGGCCGGGGAGAAGGAAGGAGGGCGAGGGACCCACAGACAGGGCACAGCGGGCACAGAAGCCTGGGGAGTGGAAGGAGCAGCACGCGGGGCCAAGCAGGGCGGCTGCGTCTGCAGGGCAGGAGGGCGGGTGCAGGAGGCAGGCAGCTCTGCTGTCCCTCTGCGGGTACCACGTCCCGAAGTGTGAACTGGCCTGAAGCCAGGCTAATGCCCGGGCCCTCAAAGCCTGAGACCACAGCATGCCAGAGGGAGGCTGGTGTCACGAAAGACTTCCCGGCGGGCACCAGCAGTTGCCTGAGTGTCAGCTCTACTCTCCCCAAGGGAGCTGCTCCTCCCCCCAGGACCACGCATGGTCCCCACGTCAGTCCCCAAAGTCCGCAGCCAGCAGGTACCACCTGGAGAGGCTGCCTCGGGCATGGCCTGGTCTTGATGATACCTTTTGGGGTAGGAGAGCCCCGCCCTCTCTCCATGGCCCTCTCCTGAGTAACCCCTGCTACCTCGCCCACTGCGAAATCATGCAGTCATCGTGGGCTCCCTGTCCCAGGCAGGACAGGCCTCGCCTTGTCCCTCAGCGGGGTACACGAGGGTGGGGTCACCGGGATGTGGCCCCTGGGGGCTGCTTGGCTCAGCACACTCCTGGTTGATGCCTCACGCCTGCCGCTAGCCACAGCACCCCACGGAAACGCTGAGCAGGGCCCTGGGAGGAAAGCGGGTCAGAGTGACGCGTCTGCTAGGGGAGGAGCAGGGACACGCGTGGGAGGGTGGAGAGGGGAGTCTGGGAGCCGTGGGAACCGGGAGAGGCTCAGCCCCATTCCGGCCGTGGTTCCTTCCCACCGAAACCCAGGCCCCGGCTCGAACCTCTCTGTACCTCGCCCCCACTGGAAACCATCTCCCTGCCTTTCCTCTTGGGGTGCAAGGCCAGTGAGGAAGGCTGGGGACGGTGGCTTTCCACAGGAGCAGAGCCCCTTAGGGAGGCCGGAGGATTGAGGAAATGTGGAGGCCTCCCCAGGTCAAGAGGCTGAGAAATGGCCCCTGAATGGCAAGTCTCCAGTAAGAGGTCCAAGAGCAGGCACTCAGGAGCCCTCTGGACCAGAGGGCCTGGTACTGAGGGACACTAAGGAGAGACCCCAGGGCGCGGAGGGGACCAGGGACCTCTGAAACTGGTGCAGCAGCAGGAACTTCCAGTCCAAGAAATCTTCCGAAAGCCTCAT
Organism: Petromus typicus; assembly: GCA_004026965.1. Taxonomy (NCBI): domain Eukaryota; kingdom Metazoa; phylum Chordata; class Mammalia; order Rodentia; family Petromuridae; genus Petromus; species Petromus typicus. The sequence goes on along the minus strand of PVIR01012762.1, from coordinate 10,944 downwards.
GCGCCCCTGATCCCGGGCCCACACCTCCGGGAACCCTCCTGCCCGGCCGGTCCTCCCGACCGGGCTCAAACCCCGACTCCACCGCTTCCCAGTGGGGTGGCCTCGAGCCGTGACCTGCACTCTCTGGACTTGCCTTCCTGTGTGACCTTGTGTACACGTTGTGAGGGGTCCACAGAGACTGCTCAGAGCCCTCTGTCCACACGCTGCACCGAGGGTGACCCTGAGGGTGGTCACCCCGAGAAACTCCGGTGGATCCTGTAGATTCTGGTCTTTACCGCTGCTGTCGCTTCCGGTTCCCTAAGCCAGGGAGGGCATCACCTCTGTAGGGAGGAAGGTGTGTGTGTGTGCATGTGTGCGTGTGTGTGTATGGGGGGGCACGCGTGTGCAGTCGCAGCCTCCCGGAGCAGTGGCACCACCCCGGGGGAACGTCCTGCGACTTACCTCAGAAACACCCTGTCCTGGGAGTCACCTGGCAGAGGGTGAGGCCTGAGATGCTGGGGCGGAGGAGGAGCCTGCGCCAGGCTCTGGCGGCTCCGCTGGGGTCCCACCTAGAACTTCCCTGGCAAGTGGAAACAGCTTTGACCGCGTGTGGCTGTCGCATGTGGTTTTGGAATTTTCCAACGCCCCCTACGATTGGCTGCCCCACCCCTCACACCCTGCCCTGGGTCTAGATTGGCCACGTGGGGTGCCTGTCATCCTACCAGCTGCACCCCTGGGGGGCGGGGGGGTTGTTACTTGGCCACCTGTGTGGTGCACAGCTTAAACCCCCTGCCCAGAAGCTCTGGGGAGAGCAAGGTGCAGAACTTCAGGGTGAGCACCGCTGAGAGGGCCTGGCCCCCACCTCTGCCACAGCTTACCCCATCCCAGGACCACCCTGTGGAGAAGGACAGGAAGCCAAGGCTGGCAAGGCCAAGGCGCAGCCATGAGAAGTAAGTGCGTAGGGAAGCCTGGCCCGTCCTCATCCCCGCGGCCTCAGAGAGGAGGGCATCTTGCAAACAGTGTGACCAAGGCCGAGGCTCCTGCCTGGCAGGGCAGATCCTGGTCGGGGCAAGATGGTAGGGAATGGGAAGGGCAGATGGGAGTCTGGCTGCCCAGGCCCTGAGCAGCACAGATGGAAGGGCTGTTGGGGAACCTCCTGGGACAAGTGTCCAGGGGTGTCAGAGGTGTCCAGCCCTGCCTTCCCCAAAAGGAGATGGAGCCCCGGGGTGGGGCTCCCCCAAGAGCACACAGCTGGCAGCTGGCGGAGGTCAGTCGCTATGGGGCCTGAACTCGCTCTCAGCTCCTGGAAGAGCGTTTCCTCCTGTGCCTCCAGTCTGCTTAGGTGGGGCATACGAGGAGGCCAGAGGGGTTGCTGGGAAGGCAGAGAGCAAACTGCAGTCACAGGCCACAGGGTCGTCATGCTTTCTCCCCGTAAGAGACAGAAGGATTGAGGGGAATCCAGCTGGGCACCGTGTGCGAGTGTGTGCACGTGTGAGTCTGTGTGTGTGTGTGTGTGTGTGTGTGCGTGCACGCGCGCATGTGTTCTTCTGTGTGTCTGTGTGTCCTTCCAGGTCTAGTCCCTTGTCTGATGGGGGGCGGGAAAGGGGTCAGGGTAGCGGGAATGGGGGCGGAAAGCCCTCAGCCGCCTTCTGAGCCTGCAGCCATAGCTACAGCTGTTGGGCAAATGTCTGGCTCCCACGTCCGCGTGGCAGGATGGGCAGACCAGACAGTGCCCTGTGCTCGGGCAGGGAAGCCAGAGAACCTGTCCAAGTGCTGGGGGAGGGAGGAAAAGGGAAGCCCGTGTCCCTGCGGCCTGGGGCAGCCCCGGCTTTGACGTGGGGTCTTCCCACAAGCCACAGCAGGAAGGTCGAGTGGGGCCTGGAAAGACCCACGAACTCAGCCAACGGCCAGTTCTGGTCCACTTGCCGTGCCACACTGGCGAGCCTCGGCCCCGGCCAGCATCCCAGCATAAGCGGGGAGCTGGGTTTCAGAAGAAAAGAAACCAACTAAGGAGAGTCTCCAGTCTGGGATCAGGGAGAGAGGCCTGGCCCGGTGTCAGCGTCTCCGAGGGGAGGGGATCAGGGGAGGACAGGGGCTCTGCTTCCAGGCGGATGGATGGACGGGACCTGCAGCCCCTCGAGTGGGGCTGGGAAGAAGTACAGAGGGCAGAGGATAATAGGGCCTTCCGGATCGTCCCTTCCCTCTGTGCCCCTCCCCGTCAGAGGTCAGAGCAGGGGCCTTCCTAGAAAATGACCCTGCGCAGAGTGCCCCAGAGGGGGCTTCAAGCTCAACAGGGGGCGGGTTCCCAGCAGCATCTGCCCTGGTACTCACCTGCCACGCACTCAGCTCCCTCAGTCCAGCAGGGGCAGAGGGGTCTCCTCCAGTCTGGGGGTCGGCGCCATTCTTCTCACTTGGATGTGTCTGGATGTCTCATCCAGAGCTCCAAGTTTTCTAGCCCTGGTGAGTGCCAGCCACCAGCCGCTGTGCTGTCAGAGCAGACAGGTCCTGGGACTGTGACACACCCCAGGACCGACCAGAGCAGACAACCAGGAACAGAACCAGTCCAGGGACTAGAGATGTAGCACCAGGCACTATGGTATACACCTGTCATCCCAGATCCTTGGGAGGCTGAGGCAGGAGGATCTCAAATGTAGGCCCAATCCAGGCAACTTAGTGACACTTAAGAAATAAGAAAGGGCTAGTGAATGTAGCTTAATGGTAGTGTCGCTAGGTGCAGTCCCTGGTACTAAAAAGAAACATATGGGGGCAGAGGCTAAACTCAAAGGAAAGATTTATGAAACAGGTAGGAAAGGAGGGAATGGTGTCAAAGTGGAGATGGGAATTGAAAAATTTGAGAATCAGCACCATGGATTCGAGAAGCACCATGGGACTCGAAGACACCCAGGGTGCGGAGGGTCACCAGCCACAGGCAGAGAGGGACAGAAGAGCCAGCCAGGCAGAGCAAGGGTGACCCAGGCACCGCAGCGGTGACCCAGGCACCGCAGCCCGTGCGGCCAGTGTGGACGCAGCAGGCCTGAGGACCTGGCCTCAGGGCTGGAAGGGCAGGTGGGAGGCTGGGGTGGGGGAAAGGACCCACTTCAGTCCAGCCACAGGGGACAAAGAGCCACAGAGTGCACCCCGGGCCCATGGCGGACACCGTCCCCCCCGGTCACTCCTGGACATTTTTCTTTTCCTTTCTTCTCATTCCTAGCAAAAATCCCAAATGTCTGTGGTCCAAGGTGCTGGACTGCGGAGTCTTAGCTCGGTCCACCCCAGGGAGAAGGTGTGGCTGGTGTCGCCACCCTCCCGGGGCAGCTCTGCTGCGCCCAGCGCTGCGCAAGCTCAGGGACTCCCCCGCTTCCTCCCCAAGGAAGGCCCAGGCTCCCTGACCCGAGGCCAGACCTGGTCTGAGACCCCACCTCCAGCCCGCTGCTGCTCCCAGGCCCAGAAAGGACAGAAAGGTCTGATTTCCAGATGCGCTGGGCGCAGGGCAGGGCCTGGAGACCAGCGCCCGTCTCCGGTCTCCGGCCGGGCCTGGGGAAGGAAGCACCGCCGGAGGCTGCTGGCGCCCAGCGCGGCTCCGGCTCCTGAGAGCTTCCTCCTGACCCCTTCCCCCACCCGCACGCCGGGGTTGTTTTCTCTGGGTTCTTTTGTTTCCCCTCCTTGCCCCTGTCCCAGACTGCGGGGGTGGCGGGGGCAGCGAGAGGGGGTTTCGGTGGCTGCCGGTCTTTCATGGCTCTTCAAAGCCCCAGACTCTCCCTCGCCCACCTGAGTTTTAGCTTCACTGTTTTCTCAGCCCAGGGATCTGGGTGTATCAGCAGAAACTTCTCCTCTGGCAGCGGGGAGGCCCTGCTTGGGGGCCGATCGAGGACCCTCACACCCGCCCAGCCCTCCCTCTCCCGTGTCCTGTGGTGGCACCCACCACCTTGGTTTCCAGCTTTGCAGAAGTTGGGGGAAACGAGAGCGAGAAAGGAGGGAGGCTGGTGACAGGGTGGGGGGCACAGGGACCCCTGGGCTGGAGCTGTGGTCTCAGCAGGAAGGGGAAGGGCCTAAGCTAAGAAAAGACCTGCGCTCCTCTTTCCCACTCATTCATTCATCATTCATTCATTTCTGCAAAGAAAGGCCTGCCCAGCCCCACCCCCCCACCCCCGCCCCGCACCCACCCCCCAGGGGGACAGGGGCTGTGTTGGAATGACAAACTGGCAGAGCTTTATTTATTTTTTTGAGACAGAGTCTCCCTGTGTAGATGAGGCTGCCCTCATCTATGTGTCCCTGGCTGGCCTCAAACCCAAGTGATCCTCCTGCCTCAGCCTCCCATGTGCTGGGATTATATTCATGTGCCCCTTGGCTGGCCCTGGCTCTAGAGAAATGGGCAAAGGCAGGAGGGGGCTGAAACCACAAAGCAAAAGTGGCAGGAGAGAGAGCAACTCTTTAGGTCGTTATCGCAGACTCCAGTCCTGGCTTTGGCTCTGTGAGTCCTCCCTGAACTTCTTCCTAGCCCACCGACCGTGATCACATCCAGACTGTCCCCTGTGGCCCGTAACCTGGCCTCTTTCCTGTTCCAGGTGTGTGTGGGCACCCCATCCCCGTAGGTACCCAGCATAATGGCCAAGACCACTGGCCCCAGAGTGACAGAGGCCCAGTCTCCAGTCTACCTCTTCCACAAGCCATTTTTATCTCCAGCCTCAGTGTACTTGTCTGTGAAATGGAAATGAACCTGGTAGCACCTAGGTCATAAGGTGCTGTGATCACTAACTCATGTGTGTGGCCCGGGGATGTCACTCAGGAGTAGAGCACTTACTGCCTACGGTGTAAAAGATGTTGGGTTCAACTTTCAATGTCACAAAAACAAACCAGAAGCGTCTGGAGCTTGAGGCAGGGTCAGAGTTCAGCCAACGCCTTTGCGGTCCCTACTCTGTTATCCACTGTGGAGCAGGGAGCCTTCCAAACTGGCCAGGCTGCAGAGGGGCAGGACCCAGGGCCCCTCCGCCCGGTGGGTCCTCACTCCTTACTGCCACAGTTCTGGGGTGTGAGGGGTGAGATCCCCCACTGTAGCCCCTCCTTTGGCGCTACCACTTCCTCTCTGTGGTGCAGGGCACCTGGCGCACCTGGACTAGGCCCAGCGCAGGCTCTGGATACACTCAAAGAGCGCTATCAATGAATCTCACAGCTGCTCAGGGCAGAGCCAGGGGCTAGAAGCAAGAGGTTGGCCTCTACCGTATTTCTCCTGGTATCGGGCTCTGGGAGGAGGCCGTAGGAAGCCTTTGTGTCTGACGTGGTCCACGGAGGTCTGTGTTCTTCCTAGGACAGCCTCGGGGGCATTTTAGAGAATACACTAGGTGACAGGGAAAAGACACGAACGAGCTGGGCCAGCTGAGTGTGCAGCTCGTGCAAGAGGTGTACGTGAGCCTTAGGTTCAGCTAAGTCGCCTAGACTGTCACCTGCTTGTAATCCCAGAAGCTGGGAGGCTGAGGCAGGAGGATCTCAGTCAAGTTCCAGTGCAGCCTGAGAAACTTACCAAGATACTGTCTCAAAATAAAAAATTTAAAAAGGGCTGGAGATCTAGGCTGTAGCTCAGTGATTAGGCCCTCGGGTCAATCTCCTGTGTGGGGAAGTGGGTAGGAAGAGCTTAGACTGTCAGCCTCACTCATAGCCCAGGGAGGAGCTTCCTGGCACAGCAGCAGGCAGGGCCCTGAATTCTTGCCCCCTACAGTGCAGGTGACTGCTGGGAAGCTCGGGGATCACCTGGGAACTCCTCAAAATGTGGATTCCCAGGCCCAAGCATCAGACTTTTGAAGAGGAGCTGCGTTTTGTTGTTTTGTTTGCCGGCTTTGGTGGAGTCGGCCAGCACCCTCTTATGAGCGATCCCCTAGCCCCGACCTTCATTTTCACAAGACCCTCCGGTGATCTTGTCCAAGGCGAGGCTGGAGTCGTCTTGGGAGTCCTGAGTTAAGGAACCAGCACGAGCACTCTCCTGTGGGACAGGACGCCCTGGCTTTTCTCGCTCAGGGTGGTCTCGGCTGTGTGAGACGCAAAGGCAGGCGAGGCGAGAGGTCCTGCCTGTGGGAGCAGCGGCTCCTGACCTCTGCTTGGCTCCGGTTCCTGGCACCAGCAGCCTGAGATGATAAGTTCCTGGCAGGCCGGGCTCCCAGGCAGCAGTTTGACTAATCCTGTGATTACTCAGCTCCCTCCCCGGTGGGTTCCCAGCACCTGCATCAGGGCTGGCTCCGCTGGGGGTGAGCGGTGGAGGGAGGTATGGGGGTTTGTCAGCCTCTGCCAGGCCCCGTGCCCCCCGCCCCTCCTCCGAAGTCACACGTTCACATGCACCGGTACTTTCTCTTTGAGGTTTAGGGTGAATGACATTGAGGGGGCGCAGGTGGCAGGGAAGGAGGTGGGGGGGGCAAGTGGCCTGAGAGCTGGGGCGGGCACGGCCCGGACTGACTCGAGCAGGGCTTGTCTCTGGGTTTTCACACGGTCCCCCCACCTCTAGGACTGGCTGCTTTCTCCCGTGCCAGCCTCTCAGTCTCTCACTCCGAGGCCAAGCAGTGAGGTAGAAGCTTTGGAGCTCGCAGAGACGCAAAGAGCCTGCTACGGCACACGTGCCACAGGTTCGCCACCCCTGACTGCGTGCCGGCCTCCCTCTGCCTCTGCCTCTGCCTCGAACGAGCTCAGGGATGGTGGAGCAGAGGTCTGGACTCTGGGGTCCCCCGAGGACAGGCAGCCGTGAAGGGGTCTTCACTGGCCACGTATTCCTGCGAGTAGGGCAGTCTCGGTGCTAGGCAGCGGGTCAGGCACGGGGCAGGGCGAGCTGTCTGGGGTCAGCCGCGTGGTCAGTGCACACACGCACGCGGATGTGGTTCTTGGAGAAGGGAAGAGGTAGGGAGGCCTGTGGTTGCTGCTGGGCCGGAGCCTGAGTTCCCACCGCGGCTTGGCCTAATCTCTCTCCTGCCTGCTTTTCTGGGTGACCCATGTCAGTTTCTCTTTCTGGTCTTAGGGCCACCGAAAAGAGAGAGAGACCACAGTTTTGGGGCGGGTGCTGGGCAAGAGCAGAGTCCATGGGGCCCGTGCGCTCGGCCCAGCCCACCATGCCCACAGGCCCAGTCAGCAGTAACGGGCACGCGGAGCACCCTGCCCTCCACGGTGACATCACCTAACCACTCTGTGCCACCCCGAGGCCCCTGGCCAGGCAGTGTTATTTTTACCCTTACCTCACTGCCACGGGCGCTGAGGCCCAGGTGGAGTGTGGCCGGAGTGCGAGGCCCCCCCCTCCCCCGCTCTCCAGCCCTCTTCCAGGCACCGCTTGCTTCCTCCGCACTCGCTTCCCCTCCACGCACGGCCCTTTGCTCATAGTTCCCGGAAGAGCCTGAAAAGCGTACGTGCCCCTGGTCCCAAAGTGACCACGGCTTACAGTGTGGGTGCTGGGCGCGGGGGAGGGCAGGGGTCTGAAGGAAGGACCTCAGGGCACGTGCCCCCAACCCCGGCTGGCTCCTGCCTGGCTCAGCTCGAGCCTGGTGCTTGGAGGGCAGTAGAGCGGGTGTTAGGGCCGGTGCTCGAGCCTGCATCAGCAGGCGACAGTCCCCAGCTGGAGGTGGCTCACAGGACAAGGCCACCTCCTGGCCATATTTGTGGCCGGTTCCACCCAGCCTGCCCACTCCAAGGGGGCCCCGCAGGCCAGCGGCGGCAGGAAGGAGGCCCGTGTGTCCTTGGAAGTACGGAAAGCACCTGCAGTAGCCCTGTGTGGGGACAGCTGGAGGGGGCCGGCTGGTCCCTCGAAGTTCAGCACAGGGCCCTGGGCAGCAGCAGGGCCCTATGCACACAGCAGCCCAGGGGAACGGGCGTAGGACAGCCGTGCGGACTGACCTGCCTTCGCAGGCATGGCCTGTGCCCCCGCGGTGGGACACAGACGCCCTTGCAATTCTCTCACACGCCGACACGGGCAAGCCAGCTCTTTCCGTGCTGAGCCACAGCCCGAGCCCGTCTGCTTCTCTCCCTGGGTTCTGGGGCACACTTCTTCCTGGCTCCTGCACCCCTCAAGACCATGGCCGCGGGTTCCCGGTCTCTGCGGCCCTGGCTGAGCCCTCGCTGGCTGAGGACGCTGGGTCCCCGCCTCACCGCAGCCGTCTCCTGCCCACTACACCACATCTTCCTGCCGTGCCCCACACTCTGCCTATGGGAGCCAAGGCTCAAGGGGGCACAAAGGAAGCGCCAGGGCGGGAAGCAGGTGTAGGCAGTGGGGACTCCTGCGGCCAGGGCAGGAGGGGCAACTGGAGCCGTTCAACTTGAAGAGCAGAGCAGGTGCCTCTCTGCAGCTGTACTTTTCATCTGGGCAAAGCTGGTACGACTCCGGGCTGCCCTTCCTCTGTGAACCCGAGTGGCAGCGTAGAGCCTTGCTGAGGAAGCCCTTGTCCCCCAACTCCCCCTTCCTTCTAGCAGGAGGAGAGCATCAGGAGGAGCCAGCGGAGAATGGGGGGGCACTCCAGGCACAGCGTCTGTGGCCCGGGCACAGTCGCAGGACAGAAAAGCCTCCTGGGCTGACCTGTTTCTTTTTCTCTCCTCCAGCACAAATCGAAGTGATCCCTTGCAAAATCTGTGGGGACAAATCGTCCGGGATCCACTATGGGGTCATCACCTGTGAGGGTTGCAAGGTGAGTTGCAGGAATGCACATGTGCACACATATGCACACACATGCACACGTGTGCACACATGCATATGCACATGCACACACATGCACACATACACACATGCATCCACATACACACATGCATAGGTACATACACATGCCATCTTCAGAACGGGGCTCGTGGTCTCCAGAGACAGAAGGGGGCATCTGGGTGCTGCCTCCATGGAGCCCCCGAACACACAAGAGCCCCTTGCTCTAAGCTGGGGAGGTGATCACAGGGCCAGCCACAGCCACACAGAGAAATGGAGGCGAGAAAACGGAGGGCGGGCTGGAGGACGTGGAGGAGCGGGCCGCGCTGTGGGCAGAGCCAGGCCGGCGCCCCAGTTCCCCCACACCTTGTTCCCCAGGGCTTCTTCCGCCGGAGCCAGCAGTGTAACGTGGCCTACTCCTGCACCCGGCAGCAGAACTGCCCGATCGACCGCACCAGCCGCAACCGATGCCAGCACTGCCGCCTGCAGAAATGCCTGGCACTGGGCATGTCCCGAGACGGTGAGGCCCAGCGGCTGCCCCGGGGTTCCTTGGCGTCCCCAGGGCTCAGAGCTCGCCTGCTCATCTCCAGGCGTTGTCACCACACACAGCTCCCTAGAGCCCCGAGGCTCTGCCCAGCAGAGCCCTCCTGAGCACCCAGCCCACTCACCGCCCACCCCGGGTGGGTTCTCCCACTACCCCACCTCGCCAACTCCCATCAAGGTCACATCTTTCCCTCCTGCACCATCGCCCCAGCTGGGCTGCACCCCGGCCCCAGCCCCATCCCAGGACCCAAGCTGTGGCCAGGAGCAGGACCAATTGCCAGAGAACCCCAGCAGGCACGGTGGGGGGCCGGGGGGGCTGCGTCCCTCGACCGTATTCACCGTCCTCACCCACCCCTCCTGCAGCCGCCAGTCCCCCACCCCTCCCACCAAAGGAGCTGGGAGTGGGGTGCGAGGAGGCCATGAGGAGCCAGAAGGAGCCAGTCAGCACTTTTCAGAGCTCAAAATAACAAAGCGAAAGGAGACATGCAGGAGTACAAGGGGCAGGCGGGGCGAGGGGCTGTGCCCCACGCTGGGAGGGGCGGCGGGGAGCCAAGGCAGGAAAGAGAGAGGAGAGGATGTCAGAAGCAGCCCGAGGGAGCGGGCTGGGCTGTGGTGAGTATCTAGGTCACGGCACCGCGGGCCGACCACAGGGGGACCTGGCTCGCAGCCCTCCTCTTCCCCTGGCCTCCCAGACAGGCGTGCTGACCCCAATACAGCCGCAGGCCCCGCCTGTGGCCCCCAGCTCCGATCCTGGGAGGCCAGCGTCCCCCGCCAGGCTGGGCAGGAATTCTGCCACTGCTGGAGCTGGTTTGGAACTTAGTGCTCAAAAGACAGACTCGGCAGGCTGGACAGAACCCGAGGGAGCAAGTGGGCTGGCTGGCCGGAGTCCTGGCCTCGGTTCCCGGAGCAGGGAGGGCTTCTGGGGCTCAGACTGAGAGAATCCGGCTCGGCCGACCCTGCCCTGACCCTGGTCCGGCTCCTGAACTCCCAACCCGGCCTCCTTCAGCCGTCAAGTTCGGCCGCATGTCCAAGAAGCAGAGGGACAGCCTGCACGCCGAGGTCCAGAAGCAGCTACAGCAGCAGCAGCTGCAGCAGGAACAGGCAGCCAAGACCCCTCCGGTTGGGGGCCGCGGAGCGGACGCCCTCACCTACAGCGTGGGGCTGCCTGACGGGCAGCTGCCCCTGGGGTCCTCGCCAGACCTGCCCGAGGCCTCTGCCTGTCCCCCGGGCCTCCTGAGAGCCTCTGGCTCAGGGCTGTCGTATTCTCACACCTTGGCCAAAGCTGAGCTCCACGAGGGGGCCAAGCCGGAGGGCACGGAGAGAGCCTGCAGTGCTGGCAGCCAGCTTCCCCCTGGCAGACGTGGACTTCATTTCGAGGGACCCGGGCACCCTGGGCTGGGGGAACCAGGACGGGGCCCAGACAGCTTCTGCAGTCCCAGTTTCTGCAGCACCCCAGAGGCGCCATATGCCTCCCTGACAGAGATCGGTGAGCATCTGGGAGGCCGAGGGGGGCGAGGGCAGGGACCCCACCAGCACCCGTGTCACAAGACACCATCCCCGGGAGATGGAGGAGCAGAGTGGGGGCCAGGTAGAGGTGTCCTGGGGGGCTGCCTGAGACCCAGTAGCACCCCTCCCCTGGCCCAGAGCACCTGGTGCAGAATGTGTGCAAGTCCTACCGGGAGACCTGCCAGCTGCGGCTGGAGGACCTGCTGCGGCAGCGCGCCAACCTCTTCTCCCGGGAGGAGGTGGCCAGCTACCAGAGGAAGGTAAGC
>PVIR01012761.1:0-43869 GCA_004026965.1 Petromus typicus | reverse complement strand
ACGACCCCCTGTATGAGCAGGCAGGCCGGGCCGGGCTCGGCGGGCACAGGTACCCGGGGCCGGGGGTGGTGATCAAGCAGGAGCAGACGGACCTCGCCCATGATGCAGGTGAGAGGCGCCCGTCCTGGGCGGGTGCACTGGGGTCACCCCAGGTGGCGCAGTTGGGCCCTTGTCTCCCACAGGCCGCTCTCCTGTTTGCCTGCTTTTCACCATCTGGGAGAACTGTCATCTCCCACCCGACCAAGTATAGATAAAGAGGGGGGCTGAGCAGGCGGCACAGGCCCGCCACGCCAGCACTCCAGGAGGCCGAGGCAGGAGGCGCGCAAGCCTGAGGCCAGCTTGGACGGCTTAGTGAGCACTGGTCTCAGAAGATAAAAAGGGGGCCGGGGATTTAGCTCAGTGGTTCCAGCGCCTGTCTTGCAAGCACAGGGCCTGGGTTCGATCCCTGCTAACCACACACAGCAAGGCTGGGCGTGGTGGCTCACACCTGTAATCCCAGCACTTGAGAGGCAGAGGCAGGAGGATCGCTGTGAGTTCAAGGCTAGCCCGGGCTACGTAGTAAGTTCAGGGGCAGCCTGAACTACAAAGCAAGACCTTGTCTCAAAAAACTAAAGAAAAAATAAAATAATAAAATTTAAAAAATAAAAGAGGGGCCAAGGATTTAGCTCAAATATACCACACCCACCTTGGAAGCACAGACTCGAGTTTGATCCCTGGTACTGCATTAAAAAGTCTCAGACTGGGGATTGAGCTCTGTTCCAGCGCCTGCCTTTTAAGCACAAGGACCGGATCTCCGGGAACCACATACAGCAAGGCCGGGCGTGGTGGCTCACACCTGTAATCCCAGCACTCAGGAGGCAGAGGGAGGAGGATCGCTGAGTTTGAGGCTGGGTTCAGGGCCAGCCTGAACTACAAAGCAGGACACTGTCTCAAAAAAGTGTCTTCAAAAAGTCAAAAGGGGGGTGCCGGGGAGTTAGCTCAGTGGTTCTGGTGCCTGTCTTGCAAGCGCAAGGGCCTGGGTTCGATTCCCCGGTAACCACATAACAATACCACACCCAGCAATCAGTACCACATACCACAGTGCCGGGCGTGGTGGCTCACGCCTGTCATCCCAGCACTCGGGAGGCAGAGGCAGGAGGATTGTGATGTGAGTTTGAGGCTGAGCTCAGGGCCAGCCTGAACCACAAAAAAGCGAGACCCTGTCTCAAAAAACCTAAAAAAAAAAAAAAAAAAGTCAAAAGGGTCGAGCCTGCAGCTCAGGGGAGGCCCTGGGTCCGGTGGCCGTACCAGGGGTGGAAGCATGGCGGTGGGGGTGGAAGCATGGCGGTGAGGGTGCGCGGTAGGAAGTGGAAGTCTTCAGGTGCAGACCCAGGTCAGCCTGCGCCTGTGGCCAGAGAGCGGACTCGGGTCCCCGAGTCCCTGCCCCACACGGGGATCCCCTTCAAGGGCGTTAGTCACACTCACACTTGCCAGGGGACCCCGAAGCAGGGTACCAGGGCGAGTGGCCGTGAAGCGTGCCTCTCCCGCCGCTCCAGCCACTGTAGCACAAGTCCTTCCCCCTCTTGCCACAGGTGCCCATCCTCAAAGCCAGGTTTATCTGCGATTTTGCATTGAAAAAGTATCCTCAGAGGAGAGGGGAGGCCCCCCGCTGGAGGGAGCTTTAGAGTTGCCCCTTCCCCGTGGCGGGCCTCAGGTCACTGCTGGAGCCGCCGGCAGCGGAAGGGGCGGAGGATGGGCCTCGCCCTTGACCTTCGGCGGCCTGAGACTGGCAGGGTGTTACCAGGCTCCGAACTCCGCCCTCTCCACGAATGGAGTCAGGAATTCCATTCACAAAATGGAGGATGAATTAACTCAGCCCCACCCCTGCCTCCTAGAGGAGTCGGGTTTCAGCCTCAGGGTTGCTGGGAGTGGAGCGAGGTGGACGCAGAGGTTAGGACCAGATTGGTGGCTTCCCAGGGGTGCGTCCCGAGGTGTCTGCCTGGGGTGGCTGTTGGGTCAGAAAGCAGCCCGCAGCCGTGGCCTGACGTGCTCACGCGCACACACAGGGCTCAGACCCAGGGAACCTGACCTGCCAGCCGGACACGAACCTTCCGGTCCGAGGGCGGCCCAGGCCAGGACACCGTACTCTTACCCCGGAGGTTCATATCACCCCCTCGCCTCCCTGGGCACACAGGAAACAGCTGCTGCTGGAATCCTGGCCCAGCTGTGCCACCTCAGCCCTTGAGGGGAGGGGGGCCTGGCACTGTCACGGGCAAGCCTTGCCCAGGATTTGGCAGTGGCCACGCCGCAGCCGACAGCCAGATGCCCCCTAAATAGCGCTCTCCTCCCGCAGATGTCTCTGGCTGCACCTCTATGTACCTGCACACAGAGGGCTTCTCGGGGCCCGCTGTAGGAGACCAAGCCGTGGGTAAGGTGGCCCTGCCCTGTCACACCCACCAGAGTGGAAGAAGGGCCTCTGGGGCCTTTGATCTGAGCCCCTCTCCCTCCCCAAGGTTATGGCTATGAGAAACCTTTGCGACCTTTTCCAGAGGACGTCTGTGTTGTCCCTGAGAAATTTGAAGGTCAGAGGAGACTTGGAGGGAGGGTCGGTCTTTCCCTCCCTTGCCGGCATCCCCGCAGGACTCACTGTTGCGGGAGGTGGGGACACAGGCCAGGCCCCTTGGGGACACCCTGGGAATGCGGACCAGGTCCTGGGGCAAACCTCACCCTGTCTGTCCCCAGGGGACATCAAGCAGGAAGTGCTCGGGGTGTTCCGCGAGGGGCCACCCTACCAGCGCCGCGGCGCCCTGCAGCTCTGGCAGTTTCTGGTGGCCCTGCTGGACGACCCCACAAACGCCCATTTCATCGCCTGGACCGGCCGGGGGATGGAATTCAAGCTGATAGAGCCCGAGGAGGTGGGTGCCGCCAGAGCGCCCCTCCTGGCCTGTAGCAGCCGCCCGGCGCCTGGCACCAAGCTGGCTCACGGCACCGGGTTCTCGCCTGCCCGCCCTTTTTTCCCCACCCTAGAACTTGTCCCTTTGGTCCCCAGGTCGCCCGGCTCTGGGGCATCCAGAAGAACCGGCCAGCCATGAATTATGACAAGCTTAGCCGCTCGCTGCGGTACTATTACGAGAAGGGCATCATGCAGAAGGTCACCCAGGGTCCCAGCAGGCGGGGGTGTGGGTGGGGCAGGACAGCATCGCTGGCAAGGTCAAGGGCACAGAAATGATGGGCAGTGAGTGTCGGGCCTCGCTTGGGAAGACAAGGCCCTCAGTCTGGGGAGGCCCCACCCCTGCAGCCCTGGCTCCTGCTGCCCAGCGGCCAACCCAGCCCTCTCCACTGCAGGTGGCCGGGGAGCGCTACGTCTACAAGTTTGTGTGCGAGCCCGAGGCCCTGTTCTCACTGGCCTTCCCGGACAATCAGCGGCCGGCACTGAAGGCTGACTTCGACCGGCCAGTCAGCGAGGAGGACACGGTCCCTTTGTCCCACTTGGACGAGAGCCCGGTCTACCTCCCGGAGCTGGCTGGCCCTGCCCAGCCCTTCGGCCCCAAGGGTGGCTACTCGTACTAGTCACCTGCCACTGCCCAGCCACGTGGGCGCTGCCCGTGTACATAGAACCCAAGCCCTCAGCCTGGGGCGGGTCCCCAAGGTCCAGTGGAGCTCCGACTGGGAAGGGAGGTAGAGAAGGGCAGGTCCCCAGGAGGGTTCGGGGCTTCTGGCCCCAGGAGCTCAGCTCAGCCTCTAATGCATCCTGAGGACCGAGGGACCCCACCTCAGCACTGGGGCTTCCTGAGCTCTCCCGATCGCCCCTCTAGCTGTGGCCTCAGGGTGCAGCTGTCTGTTCTTGGTGCTGTGCTGGGGCAGGACCCTGAGGTGCAGGAGGCAGGAGGGACAGCCCCCCCCCTGCATCCAGGAGCCCTGAATAAAAGCCCTGCCTCCGATTGTGTGGCTGCTCTGTGCTTCCCAGGAGGGTGCCAGGCCAGGCCCGAGTCCTTGCCAACTGTGGAGACTAGGTGCTCCTCAGTAAAGACTGTCAGAGTGGGCAGAGGAAGCTTGGCACAGCTGGGGGCCAGGGCTGTTACATCCGCCCGCCTGGCACTGGGCTGCTGCCCACAGGGATGGTACCGGAAGGGCTGGAGATGGCATCTCCAGGACAGGGGCTGTGCAGTTGCCCTTGCCTGTGTCTGAAACCAGAGCCGGATGGAGCAGGAGGGTGTGGAGGGACTGAGGGTGTCACAGACCCAAGACGCTGAGGTGAGGCCCGCCCACAGCACTACAGCGTCAACCTAGACTAACTTTAACGCCACGGGACAGAAAGTCAGCTCCAGGGCTCCAGCGTCTGCTTTGCAAGTGCAAGGTCCCGAGTTCGATCCCTGGTAACTACGTGACAATGTTGGGAAGCAGAGGCAGGAGGATGGCTGTGAGTTTGAGGCCAGCCTGGGCTACAAGGTGAGTTCAGAGCCAGCCTGAACTACAAAGTGAGACCCTGTCTCAGAAACAGAAGATTAGTCTTTTGGGAGCCCCATTCTCCAGCTCCAGGGCAGTCCAGGCAATGTGGCCCTGCTGTGACTGCAGCAGGTTGTCCCCCCAGCCGATCCAGCTCTGCTGTCCCCACGGCTGCCCCAATGGACAGCCGAGCCTAGCCGCACTGCCAGCAGAGACCCAGCTTAACAGAGGCGCCCAGCCACCCACACCAAGGCAGGAGCCGCCACCCAGCAAGACAAGCAGGGGGGGAGGCAAAGCTCCGCTACTGTTGGGGCTGCCGAGGACCTGGGGGGGCACAGATGAAATAAGGCCCCAGCTGTGCCAGCACCTGGGGCATTTCAAAAGGAAACAGGACACCCCACACTCAGAGCGGCGGCGGCCTGCAGTGCCCTGGGAGGCCTCTGGCACGGGGAGCAGCACAGATCCTCCACCACACCCCCCTGGAGTGCAGACTGTGCGGCCCTCAGCCTGAGCCCAGGCCTGTACGGTACGCTCAGCTAAAAGCAGAGGCACGGACAGCCATTCTCATTTTCTTAAGAAAATAAATATTCTGGGAGGTGATGAGGAAGGACAGGGACAGGAGGGGAGAACGTGGACAGCATTGGGCCTCACGGCTGCCTCTCCTGGAGGCAGCACGGTGACCCCACAAGGCCCCAGCACAGGTGGGGGCTGCAGTCCCGGCCGCGCAGGGCTCCACTGCAGTGAGGGCGCAGCACACGGAGTCAGCGCCGCCGGAAGGCCCGCGAGATCCTCCAGGCGTTGGGCTCCTCGTAGCGGTTGTACAGGGGCTCCAGGCGCTGCTGCTTCTTCTGCTTGCTGAGCTTGGTGGGATCGGAGACCTTGAAGAAGGCGGGCGCGAACTCCACCAGCCAGCGCGGGTCGATGGTGGTGACCTCACGCATGTACTCCTTCGTGGTCAGGACCAGCTCGTGGTACACCACCCTGGGCGAGGCGAGAGTGCTCAGCCTGTGCGCAGTGGCCGCCCGGCCCACCCCAACCTGCCCGCCCCAGCCCTGAAGCCTGGGCCAAGAGACACGGCTGCAGGACAGATGGAGAGCTGTCACGCCCACTCTCTGACCCGTTTCTCAAGAGTTCTGGGGTCCTCAAGGAAGGACCTCAAGTTCCAGGAGGGACTGGCAAGGCCAGCAGGCCCAGCTCCTACTACGGACTGCATGGTGTCTAGTCCGTTTTACACGGGCGTCCCTAAGAGCTCATCACCCCTTTTGTTGTTCCTGTGAGACAGACTTGGTTACGTAGCTCAGGGTTCCCTCACACACACTGTGAAGGCCCGGCTGGCCTCAAATCTGCCTGGATCCTCCCGTGCCAGCCTCCCAGGGCTGGGGTCACAGGTCGGCTTTCACACCCACCTCAAGAGCCGAGATGGCTTTTCTTGTGCTCAAACGTGCTGGAGCTGTGTCACTGGCCAGCCCCTTGGGTGCCCTGTGACCCTCAAAAGGCTTCACACTGGGCTGGGGATCGAGCTCAGGTGGTACTGCGCCTAGCTCGGAAGCACAAGGACCCAACCTCAACCCCCAGTGCAACGTAAGGGAAAAAACAGCTACACACACGTCTGGACCCCAGGAACACAGACAGGCCAGGGACCCCGCCTACCACTCGGGCTGCCGGTTGAAGAGGGCGCTGGATGGGTGGATGTAGACCACCTGCTGGTCGATGAGCGTGCGGTAGCCCTCCTGCGGGTCCTTCTTGGCCGCGTTGCGGAAGAAGCCGCTGCAGATGGCCTTCTGCACACGCACTGTGGACTTGCCGCAGGACACCACATCCAGCTTGTGTCTGGCGGGTGAGTCAGGTGGAGACATGAGCCACTCTCTCCAGGAGGGGACCCCGGGACAGCCTGGAGGGCCCCGTGGTCACCTAAGGACAGCAGGGCCCCACGAGGGGGTGCAGGGGAGGCTGAGGCTGCACCGTGGCAGCAGAGGGGAGGCCCAGACCCAGTGTTCTAGGGTCGCTGAGCAGAGCCCAACTGTGTGGCCCAGGCTGGCCTTGAGTTCCCAGGGATCCTCCCGCCTCGGCCTCCCAAACGCGGGGGTGACCGGTGTGCACGCAGCGCCCCGCCTCCAGAGGCTGTAAGGCGTCTGCAGCCCACCCCCTCGGGAACTTCCAGCCGCCGCACTATCAAGGGGAGGAGCACGTGGGCAGGGCCCACAGCCTGAGCAGCTGCCTGGGACAAACACAGGCTGCAGCGTCCCGCCCCGAGGGCCACCTGCCCCAGGCCCACCTGTCCATGATGCCCAGCATCTGCTTGCGGATGTCCTGCGCCCGGCGCAGAGAGCGGGCCTGGATGAAGTTCTCGTAGCACCAGGGGTTGGAGAACTTGTTGTTCTTCCAGGAGTTGTACACGGCCAACAGCGTGAGGTGGTCGCCCTCGGTCTGGTGGAACTTGGCCTTCTTCTGGTCGGCCAGGGCTTGTTTGTCCTGCCGGGGGGGGCTGCCGGTCATGCCCTGCTCACCCCGGCCACAGGGCCACCCACGCTGCGCCCCGCCGCCGCCGCCCCCGCACCTTGGGCCTGTAGAAGACGTTCTGCACGGACAGCATGGACACGATGGTCAGCATCTCCTCGCTGCAGCCCAGGTGCACCGACATGATGAGCATCTTGCACAGCATAGGCTCCAGGGGGAACTCTGCCATCTGCGGTGGTACGAGACGTCAGGGGCAGCTACACCCACGCTGAGAGCCCGCCTGTGGGCACTGGGGTCACCAGGCCGGAGCCAGGGTTTCCTTCGCCTAAACCCCAACCCAGCTGAGACCCAACCCCCCCGGGTAGGTGGTGCTGTGCAGTGTGCAGACTCGTAAGAGGCTGAGGCAGGGGCCGTGGGAGCAGGGACGGCTCACAGCGATGGCGACACTGGCACAAGCACCTGGGCCCAGCAGCCCCGCCGGCCCGGCCCTCACCCTGCGGCCCAGGCGCGTAAGCAGGCCCTCGTCGTCCAGGGCCCCCAGCGTGTAGAGCTGCTCCATGGCTGTGATGAGAGTCTCCATCGGGGGGGCGTCCATGAAGTCGAAGGACAGCAGGTCATTGATGCCCATGGCCTAGGGGACAGCAGGTCAGCGTGGGGGACACAGGGGCTGTGCCACTCTCCTTGCGCTCCTAATCTGAACTCAAGAGGCCACCAGAGTGGGCAGGGAGTCCCGAATGAGCCACCTGAAACGCAGGTACTAGAAAGCAGATCTGTGCCGAACGATCATCCCAGCCCCCAGGAGGCTGAGGTAGGATGATGGCTGTGAGATGGAGGCCAGGATCGGCCACACAGAGAACACATCCTTTCTCAGGAAACCTGAGGACACTCCGTCTAAATGACAGCACACAGGCCAAGGACTGAACTAGACATTTCACCAAAGCACACATGCCTGCCCAGCTCTGGTGAGCAGGGAAACGCAGGCCAAACGGTGAGGGTCGGAGGTGCGGGCCTGCGGTGTACAGGCGCGGGACGCACGCGCGGCCCACAGGAAATACACAGCCAGACTGACTTCACACCGCCAAGGATGGCTCGACCCAGACAAGTTAAAGAAGCCACTGCGCGAGGAAAGGAGAGGGTGTGGGAGGAGCCTAGGCGGCAGAGCGGCTGGAGGGCGGGGCGGGCATGCGCACAAGGCTCTGGGCGCCCTGGCTCCCAGCGCTGTGCTCAGCACGGCCAAGAGGTGGCGCCACAGCAGCCCATCAGCCAAAGACCGCGGCAAGTGCCCGCCACGCCGAGGGTTCTGACACCGCGGCCAGACAGCGCGTTACCCTCGGCAGCTCACTGGGCCGGGGGCGGCACAGCCTGTGCCACTCCTCACCTGGCGTTGCCACTATCCCTGCCAAGTTCTGCGGCCCACGTGTGCAGCGAGCGGGGCCAGAGCGGGGGAGGCCCACTGCCCGCTCCCCAGCGCCCTCGGCGAGCGCTGCAGCGGCCAGCTCAGGCCGCGCCCACTGCTGCCCCAGCTGCCCCAGCAGAGCGCTTTGCTCCGCAGCTGCAGCTCTCCGCACGAATAACAAAAAGCCCGAGCAAGACTCAGGCGTGGGAGGCGAGCCTGCCTCTCGCAAGAGCAGAATCCCAGCTGGAGGCTGATGGACCAGGGACTTGGCACCGACTCCATTTCCCCAGTTTGTTTTTTAGAGGCACTCCTAGTGAATGAAACCTTATGAGTGAACGAAACCACCAGCTGGCTCCTGTGAGAAGCCAGTGTACAGTACACCACACACAGCGCCACTGCTACGGGGGCCACAGCCGGGCCAGGGACGGCGCCCACCAGCTACCTTGAGCGACAGCACCGTGCTGGCCAGGTTGGTCCTCTGGATCTCGGGCACATTGGTGGTCAGCATCTCGTCGCGGTAGGCCCGCTCCGTGTACAGCCGGTAGCACTTCCCGGGGCCTGTGCGGCCGGCCCTGCCAGCACGCTGCTTCGCCTGGGCCTGGGGACACATAAGAACAAGGCTGCTAAGCACTGGGCAGCAGGATCTGGGAACTTCCTGGGCGCTGTTTCCAAGGGAACCCGCGCCACCATCCTCTACCCACGCTGGCACTGCCACCCACAGAGGCAGGACACCGGCCTGAGCATGACGACAAACCCACCCACGGTGACCTCACAAAGAGGTCTGAATCTCCAGCTGTCACCCCACCAGGACGCAGTGGCAGCGGCACTCACTAGGCCAGCATCCCCAGGGTGCGTGGGTCCTGGGCCCGGCCAGGGCTGCGCCGGGGTAGGGCCTGAGGGACGCAGCTCCGCCCAGGCTGCCCTCTGCTCCCTCCCTCCCTGCAGGCAGCGAGCGGCCCTCACCAGGCCCGCACCCCGAGCCCAAGTCGGCCCCCGCCCTGGAGTCGGCTGTCGTACCCTGTCCCACTGACCCCGCGACACGCTGAAGTCTTTGATCCGAGAACGGGAGGCTGAGCCCCAGACCTGGCGCTCGTCAGGCCGGTGGGAACCACGGAGCTCCCCCGCAGTCGTCACGAGCGGCCCGAGCAGTGCGCGGCCTGCTGTTCCCCAGGCTCCCAGAGGTTCACGGAGGGCCGTGTGCCGCTAACGGGAACTACAGAGTACAACCCCTCCTCCCGGGGTGCTCCTCTGCAGGTGAGCAGGGTACACGTGGGGCTCAGGGTCGGCCCCAAGTCCACACACCATGCGGCAGCTGTACCACGCACACTGGAGCCAGGATGCTGGACTCTCTCTACACCAGTCTTGGCTCTGCCACCAGGGCCAGGGGGAAACCAATGACGTCAGCATTGGGGAGGGTACCCAGGACACTGCCCTGGCCCTGTCAGCTGCTGTGGCGACTGAGTCACAATGAACACAGTTTACAGCTTTACAGGTTACCAACGTGAACTGGGCATGGTGCCTCGTGCCTGTAATCCCAGCTCTCAGCAAACTGAGGCACAGGAACCCCGAGGGCTGAGACACCAGCCGGGGGCTCACAGCGAGCTCACGGCCAGCAGAAACAACATAGCAAAAGCCTACCTCAAAAAAACAAACAAAATAAATAAGTAAATAAACAGTCTGCTTCTATCCCCAGTACAGGAGGGGCCAGGGAAGCAATACCAGCCTGTTACAGAAGATTGAAACAATATACAGAAGTACTAGGAAGCCAGGCCTGGTGGCACACGCTTATAATCCCAGCACTCAGGAGGCTAAGGCAGGAGGATCACTGTGAGTTCCACTTCAGTCTGGGCTACATAGTGAGTCGAGGCCTGACTGAACTACAAAGTGAGACCCCAGCTCAAAAAAAAACCAAACCAGGGCCGGGGAGTTAGCTCAGTGGTTCCGGCGCCTGTCTCGCAAGCTCAAGGACCCGGGTTCGATTTCCCGGTAACCACATAACAATACTGGGTGTGGAGACTCACGCCCAGCAGCAACCAGTACCACATACCACCGTGCCGGGCGTGGTGGCTCACGCCTGTAATCCCAGCACTCGGGAGGCAGAGGCAGGAGGATTGTGATGTGAGTTTGAGGCTGAGCTCAGGGCCAGCCTGAACTACAAAGCGAGACCCTGTCTCCAAAAACCTAAAAAAAAAAAACAAAAAAAAACAAAAAAAACAAACCAGTATAAATAGTGCCTATCAAGGTAGCATGGTGATCCACACATATAATTCTAGCTACCTAGAAGGCTGAGGCAGAAAGATTGCAAATATAAAGGCAGCCTTGGCAATCTAGTGAGAAAAAGGCAGAGTAAGAAGCGCAGCTCAGGGCAGAGTGTGCCTCAGTTCAACTCCACTGCAGCACAAACACGCTTATCAGACAGCAGCGCCCACAGCACAGCCCGGAGCGTCTTGGCAATGCGCAGGGCTGCACTTTGGCTAAGGCAGACCAGAGGCCACCACGGCTGACCACGGCTCACCCCGCTCACCACAGCTGACCACGGTTCATCCTGCTGACCACAGCTCACCCCGCTCACCACGGCTCATACCACTCACCATGGCTGACCACGGCTGACCACGGCTCACATGGCTCACACTGCTCACCACAGCTGACCACACTCACCACGGCTCACACCGCTCACCACGGCTGACCACGGCTCACACTGCTCACCACGGCTGACCACGACTGACCACGGCT
Source organism: Petromus typicus (assembly GCA_004026965.1). Lineage (NCBI taxonomy): Eukaryota > Metazoa > Chordata > Mammalia > Rodentia > Petromuridae > Petromus > Petromus typicus. Next base: position 32,858 of record PVIR01012761.1, on the reverse strand, counting down.
CACACGCCTCACCACAGCTCACACCACGGCTCACACCGCTCACCACGGCTCACACGCCTAACCACGGCTCACACCGCTCACCACTGTTCACAGATCACCATGCTCAACCACTCACACAGACTGCCAAAATGTGGCTACCTGTCATTGTGTTGGTACTAGGGACTGAACTCAAATGCCTTGACACTAGCTACTCCTCAGCTTTTTATTTTGTTTTACTTTGAGACAGCGTCTCCCTAAGTCACTATGTTGCCCTCTCAGACTGGGTTTCAACTTGAAACCTCCTGCCTCAGCCTCCCAGAGTGCTGAGATGACCGTGTGCAACACCTCACTGTAGGGACATGTGCCTTTAAGGACACACTCCGTCAGGGACACATGCCGACAGCTCAGGCCGAGAACACGCCGTGTGCAGGCCCAGCGGCTGCTCACGTGCACCTTTCCAGATGCTGAGGAAGGGGGTTAGAGGGACCCGCCGCCGGTGCTCCAAGGTACGGACTCCTGCTCCTACCTCAGACGCAGCATAGAAGGGGGACAGCTGGCTCAAAGACAGACACTGCTGCCAAACTCTCTAGAAAGGCGATCACCTCACAGGTTTAATTTAGTCAAGAAGTTATTCCATAATCGCCAAAGGACCACACTTCCTCTTGTGAATTACTGCCAACTCGGATGCACAGTAAGTAGAGCTCTTTCAAAAGCATGTCCCAGCTGGGTGTGGTGCTGCACGCCTGTGATCTCACCACTCACCACTCGGGAGACTAAGGCAGGAGGGTCACTGTGAGTTAGAGACCGGCCTACGCTTCCAAAAGAAAGGTTCTTTTACCTATACCGAGTCATCTCGGACGCTAGGAGCTAAATTTTTTTAAACTCACGTTTTACACAACACGATACTGTCGAACAAAGAACATGAAGCCTTCACTTATCCCACCAAAATGCATCTTTGAAATAAAAATGCCCGAAATCCAGACAACCAGGCACCCCGCAGGCCAGACCTGAGAGATGGGCGTCACCACGAGCTGATCGATGCCCGTCTTGGAGTTGTAGACTTTCTGCTTCACGAAGCCGGGGTCCACCACATAGTAGATGCCGTCGATGGTCAGCGAGGTCTCTGCAATGTTGGTGGCGATCACAACCTGCAGACAAGCCACAGTGGGGTGGGGGCAGCGACACCTGCCCGGGCCCATGGCCATGACACCCCGGAAAAAGAGACTGCCATCCCCAGCAAGACTGCACTACAGAGCGGGCTATCGGTACGTGGGGAGGGAGAGGCAGACAGCTGTCCTCCTGGTCATAAAGTGCACTGGCCATGCCTGAGGCAGCCTGGTGTCACTGCGCGGCTGAGCGTGCTGGGCCTGGCTGTGTCCTCGCCCAGAGGCCCGGCTCGGAAAACAGTCCTTGGAGAATCAGAGCTTGCAGACGCCTGGCCCGCGGCCTGAGCCTGCCCATTCGTCCGGTGCTACTTCCCCAGAGACCCAGCAGAGACGGAGCTGGGCTGACTCCCTGCCTCCCTGTTCCAGCTCCTTTGCTATGGGAGCCTGTCAGGCTCCAGTCCTAGGAAAATACTCACAGGAAATGGAAGCATACTATGTGCATATGAGCAAGACAGTGAGACAGACACAGACAGACAGAGACAGAGTGTGAGTGTGTGTGAGTGTGAGTGTGAGTGTGTGTGAGTGTGTGAGTGTGTGTGTGTGTGTGTGTGAGAAAACCTGTAAACCAAGCCAGGTGAAGTGGCTCGTTCCTGTCACCTGTGCACTCTAGGAGGCTGAGGCAGGAAGATTTTAAGTTCAAGCCCAGCCTATGCAACTTTGTGAGAACCTGCCTTAAAAACAGAAAACCAAGGGTCAGAGCTTTAGCTCAAGTGGTACTGTACCTACGTTGGAAGTACAAGGACCCAAGTTTAATCCCTACTTCCTCAAAAAAAGGAAAAAATAGAACATCAGTATTACTCTGCCATAAAGAATGACTGAGTCATTTATATTCCAATGGACATACCTTAAGGACAAACTCACATGTGAAATAAATAGGTCACAGATGTGTAAACACTGTCTTTTCTCTGGTATGAGAAACTGAAGATATAAGTGAGTTCTAGAGTATATAACAGATACTGTGAAATAGGAAATATTTAAATGGTAAAGGGGGTTAGAGGTATATAATGTGGGGAAAAATGTGATAAAATGAGAATTAAGATGTGTCAGTAAGATAAGTACAAACTTTCAATGTTGACTGTGCTCATGATGTGTATATAAAATGTACCAATAAAATCAATTAGTTAATAAAAACCCCAGAAAATGGGGGGCTGCAGCGCAGTGTGATGGCCCTGGCTTCAAGCCTCAGGACTCCACACACACAACAGAAAGCACTGCTCAGAGCGCCGCCATCTGACAAGTCCAGGGTCAACCAAAGCAGCTAGGGGCAGTCGGGGGCGTGTGGGTGACGGGGGCCTTGCAGAGGACAGAAATGGTGCGCAGGGCGCAGGAGCATGAGCCTGCGGTCCCAGCACAGGCTGAGGCAGGGGGATCACTGCGAGTTCAAGACCAGCTGAACTACACAGTGCGATCCTGTCTCGAAAAAACTAAAGAAACGAAGCCGGCAAGCACAGCGCTGGCCGTGTGCCACAACCCCAGCCATCCCAGCAGGGCATTTCCTCTGGGGCACAGGAGCTGTCAGAGGGCTGAGCACCTATGCTAAGGGCTCAGCTGCCATGGATCCCGCCTGAACTCAACCCCAGTGCTCGCTTCGGCAGCACATATAGTAAAACTGAACTCGACTCCAGCAGAGAACTGCATGCCCTGCAAGCACCAGGGCCTCTAGGGGGAGAGGCTGAAGTAGCGGGGCGGACCAGCTACCCTGTAGGGATGCAGGGTCTCACCGGCCCTGAACTCGCTATGTAGCCCAGGTGAGCCTTGAACTCACAGCGATCCTCCTGCCTCTGCCTCCTGAGTGCAGGTGGGCATGATTCACCACGCCTGGCATTGTGCTATGTGGTACCGGGGATCAAACTCGGGCCCTTGCGCTTGCCAGACAGACACCGGAACCGCTGAGCTAAATCCCCGGCCCCATCTTTTCATTTTCAGACAAGCTCTGTGTTATGCAAGCAGGGCTGGAGCTTGCAAGCCTCCCGTCTCCAGTTCCCAGAGTGTTAGGCATGCTACCTGCTGGCTCCTGCTTTCCCACCTGGGGCTTCCACAGCGCAGGGCCATGTCAGGCGTGGCCCTGACCGCGCTCCCAGCCTCCCACCTGAAGCATTTTTATCCCTCCTCACTGGCTCAGCCCAGGTTTTCAGTCACAGCAGCAGAAGACGGACAGAAGCACGGGTGTGGGCATGCCCGTGGCATACTAGATGCACTAGCTGGTCTCTAAGTACTCCCTCCCCCTCCCTCTCAGCTCTGGCCCCAGGTCACACAGCCGCCTCTGCAGGACCTCTGCATGGCCACCGGGGGGCACTCTCGCTGTCACAGGATGGAGGTGAGCTGCACTGGCAAAGGGGGACACCTGCCCCATCCTGTGCCTCTGTGTCACATGTGAAAAGCCCTGTAGGCTGGGCATGGTGGTGCACACCTGTGACCTCGGCACTTGGGAGGCTGAGGCAGGAGGGTCTGTGGGTTTGGGGCCAACCTGGGCTACACAGCGACTCTCTCAAAAAGCCCAGCGCTTGCAGGACAACTGTCCAAGGGTGAGGCAGCAGATGTGCTGTCCATGTGAACCAAACACTCTGCGTCACCCAAGCACGACACTGTGCCCCGCAAACCGGTGCCATCCACCTTAACTTGCCAAGTGTGACACGAACAGGGAGATGAGGGAGAGAGGCCATGAATGGGGAGGGCACAGGGCACAGCACAGCCGTACCTTCCTGCTGCCCGGCGGGGCGGGGTCGAAGATGCGGGTCTGCATCTCGCTGGGCAGGGCGGAGTAGACGGGCAGGATGATGAGCTCGGGGACGTCGGGACCCAGAGACTTCATCCTCTCGTACAGGATCTCACAGGCCGTGTCGATCTCCTCCTGCCCCGTCAGGAAGACCAGGATGTCACCTAGGAGAGTGTGGAGCGTGGGATGAGTGTGTGCGTGCGTGCAAGGCGGGCACACTGCCCTGGGCTACACACCACCCTGTTTTCTGCAACAGATGGTTCTGCTGTTGGCCCCAAATGTCTGGGCTCACACGGTCCTCCTGCAGCAGCCCACAGGGAGACGGACTACAGCGCCTGGCTTGAAAAGGTCTATGACAACAGTAATAGACTTCCAGAAAATGGATTTATATTCTGACCTCTACATAAATCAAGAGTCCACCAGCTGCATTTAAACCCTTTGTGCCTGTTTTTATATTTCTCCACGAATATTTCCAAGATGAAACCTGAGCCTCACAGACCTGTTTGAAGGATGAAGGTGTTTTGGGGCTGGGCAGTGGCAGTGACACCCGCAGTCCCCAACACTGAGCATGCGCTCAGGACGAGGCCCTGCGTTCACTCCCGGGACTGCACAACACCAGGCTCCTGCGAACATCAGCCCGAGGCCTACCTGGCGGCTCGGTGAGGTGGATCTGCATGACAGTGATCAGGCTGGCATCCAGGTAGTCGGTCTCGGGCTCCTTGGTGTACAGGATCTCCACGGGGTACGTGCGCCCCGGGATGGTGAAGATGGGGGCTTCGTAGAAGTACTGGGAGAACTTCACCGCGTCCAGGGTGGCAGAGGTGACGATCAGCTTCATGTCCTGCCGCTTCTGTACCGTCTGCGGGGCACAGGCAGCTCACAGGCAAGCGCCCTCCCCCAGCCACCCGCCCCAGGGCCCTGCCACTCGCCCGCGCTCGACTCGACAAGGGGACACCCGGCCCCGGAAGCACCTTCCTGACACAAGGGGCTGTGAAGCCGGTACCTTCTTCAGCAGCCCGAAGAGCACGTCGGTGTGGATCGTCCTCTCGTGCGCCTCATCCAGCATGATGATGGCGTACTGCGTCAGGTCAGGGTCGATGAGGCACTCGCGCAGCAGCATGCCATCCGTCATGTACTTGATGACGGTCTCTGGGCTGGTGCAGTCTTCGAACCGGATGGTGTAGCCCACCTGGAGCAGGGTGCAGGGAGCTCAGCCACAACCCCTCCACTGCAGTCTCCGGCAAGGCTCACCCATAACCCTTCCAGTGTTTGGAGTCAAAGTCTCCCTGTGTTGCCTGGCCTGGCCTTGAACTACATACAGTCCAGGCTGGCCTCAAATTGGTGGTGACACTCTTGCCACAGCTTCGGAAGTGCTGGGATGACAGAAACGCCTACATGCTCAGCCTTGGAGCGTGGTCCTAACACAGAAATTTTACTGCGATGCTTACAGTACTCCCAAGCTGGGAAGTGAACCTGGACGGAACCACCGTGGTCACCGGCTCTTGGGAATCTGAAGAGGTGGGCCCTTGTCATGAAAGCCAAGGGGCGGGGACCGTGTGCCTCCTTCCCGCCTCTCCTGGGCAACCTCCCACCCACCTACCTCCTGACCCAAGCAGCAGCCGAACTCCTCTGACACTCTCTTGGCCACAGACATGGCGGCCACGCGCCTGGGCTGGGTGCACCCGATCTTGCCCCGGGACGTGTAGCCAGCCTCGGCCAGGTACTGGGTGATCTGCGTGGTCTTCCCGGACCCGGTCTCGCCGATGACGATGAGGATCTGATTGTCATGGACGGCCTGAGGACAAAAGCGGACAGTCACCATCCGCCACGCCAGACTCGGGGCCAAGTGGTCGCTGAAGTGCTCAGACATGGGACAGGAGGAACAGGCCTGGTTAGGCCTCAACAGGGAGCTACAGAGATCGGAGCAGCCCCGCGGCCGCACTGGCCCATCCAGCACATTCCAGATTTCTTCTTACTTCCACACTACCTTAATAGCCAGGGACGATAACCCGCAGGACCCACTCAGCCAGCACATCCGTCACCGAGGCCCCGCAGAGCCTGCCTGGGCATGCCGGAGGGGTTCGGAAGGGGGGCCTCGTCAGCCCGGTGTCCTCCTTTTAGCTTCTGACCAGAGCCTCTGCGCTTGTGCCCCAACTCTGCCCACCTGCGTGGCAGGCTCCTTAGGAGAAAGTGCCACCTGACAGATGCCCCCGGCAGCTATGGTCTGCACCCACCTGCACCAGCTGCCCCTTCAGCCTGTAGATGGGGAGGCCCTCCCGCTGCTCCACAATGGACAACTGCGTCTTCTTGCCATACGAGGCCTTGTTGCCCCCGAACGCATGCTTCTTCCACTCAGGGATGTCGCTGGGCATCACCCCGATCCCTCGCATGTTGGCCGCAATCTGCCTGCCCTCGGCTGAAAGGAGATGGTGCTGAGCCCTATCCCTAAGCCCCAATGGGCATCGCATCTCAAGGGTTCTCGGGGATCCCCGGGGGGCACACTGGCTGTTCCGGGTGGACGGAGAGGAAAGGCACTGAAGGGGCACCCGGCCCAGAGCTTGGGCTTCCTGAAGGGCCACTGTATGGAGAGGGTCACTCGCTACAGGACCCCGCTACCCATCAGGGGTCCACGTGTCACCACACCAATGCTTCTGGAACACCACCAGAAAGGAAGTGGCTCCTTCCCTGCCCGCCCAGACAAGCTCTAGCCTCCTCTATCTCTTGGGCCACCCAGCCACCCAGCATGGTGTCTGCAGCTGGCTCGGTGTGTGGGCAGAGCCCCCACTCGACCCCACGGGCCTTACCATCAGGCAGGGGGTCGACCCAGTGCTTGTGGAGGCCCATGGGGATGGAGTCCATCTCGGCCTCCCGCTGCGCCTGCTTCAGCTCACGCCGCTCCTTGGCCAGTGCACTCTGCATCATGGCGGCCTGCGACAGGGAGCCGTCCGGGTTCTGGGGGGAGAGACAGTGTCAGGGCGGCGAAGAATACCAGGGAGGACAGGAAGCAACTCTCCCGTGCCACCCTGAAAGCTGAGATCAGGGCCAGGTGGATGCCCCAGGGAGAGAGCTCAGGAGGCACAGGTGACACGGGGCAGGAACGGGGCACACATCTGCCACCACGCACTCTAGGAGGCTGAGGCAGGAGCACTGCAAGTGCCAGCCCCGCCTGAGCAATTCAGCAGCGAGACCCTGTCTCAAAACAAGAAACAGAAAGGGCTAGGCATGGGGCTCAGGACAAAGGCCCTAGGGTCAATCCCCACGGCCTCACAAAAGGTGGCCATGCTTCCTGAAGGGACAGCTCCATCAGGCTTGGCCTGGGTGCCACGCTGGGAAGTGTCCTTCCCTCCTGACCGGCTCCCGCCCACCTGGCCCTGGGCTGCATTCTGCTCCCAGCCCTGGCCTCCGCGCCACGCGGGGCTGAGCCTGGGCACGGTGGAGCCTGAGCAGGCAGGCCGGGCGCACTCGGCGGCCTCGGAGTGGAGCGGAGCGCCGCCCGCCGGCCTCACCTTGACAATCTTGATGGGGCTCATGTCCATGCTCTGCTTCGTGTGGCCCCGCAGGAACGGGGGCTCCTCCTCCACCAGCTCAATCTCCAGATCCTCATCTGAGAGCGGAAGGAAGGGCGGCCACACCGGGGAGACGGAGAGACGGGGGTTCACACCGCTTCCTCAGGAAATGACCCTCACCCACCCAGGCTTCTAAAACGGGGGCAAAGCGAAGGGACCCAAGCTAGCAACTACCCTTTTCCCCAGGCCCCGGCAGTTCCCAGGCATCTGTGCTGGCACAGAAGCAAGTCCAGGTGCTCTGAGAGGAAGCTCAGCGTGTGGAGACAGCCTGCACGGCAGGAAGGCGCGCCACCCCACCTCCTCGTGCAGTAATCCTTAACCCGCAGCAGAGGCAAGAAAATGTCTCCAAAAAGAGCTGGAGACCAGGCACAGTGGCTCCCCATCATCCCTGCACTCAGCAAACAGAAGCAGGAGGACTTCTGCGAGTGTGAGGTCAGCCTGAGCTACACAGCAAGACCCAGTCTCAAAACTACTTGGAGCAGGACTGCCGGTGCACTAAGCCCAGCACCACGGGAGGCCGAGGCAGGAGAAGTGCAAGGCTGAGGCCCTCCTAGGTCACTGAGCAAATCCTCGTCTCCCGATAAAAAATGAAGGTCCTGGGTTCATCCTCCAACACAGGGTAAAAGAAAAAAAAAAAGGCCAGCGGTCAACCCCAGGACAGAGTGGACAACTCAGTCTGAGGGGACACAGGGGCTCTGGACACTGGTCACACCAGTGCCGTGAGCCGAGGGGTCACAGCAGACGCTTGCCGCAGTGCTGCCGGAGGACCCGCTGCAAGCCCACTGCCAGGCTGAGTGCCCAGGCTCTGCAGGGCGGGACCCAGGTGACAAGGTCGGACTCATTCCCCCAAACGCAGCTCCTGGAACTTCTCACACCCCAGAAACACAGGCAACAAGAGCGATAAACTGTCACATCCTCTCCACAGGCAACGAGGCTGGGTGGTGAGCCCACGGGACGCGAGAGCGTGGGACCAGTGCCAGTCCCCTCCCTGCCGCCGCCCTCGCCTACTCGGCCTCCGCCCAGGGGCTACCTTCCTCGTCGTCCACCTTCGGGAGGATGCCAGTCTCCTCGTCGAAGTCTGGGAACTCCTCTTTGGAGAGGACGTTGGCCGCAATCATCTGAGCCAAGAGCAGAAGCCACACTGTCACTCGCCAGGGCCAGACTCCAGGTCCCTGCGTCAGCTAAGTCTCCCAGGAAGTGCAGTCTCCCTTCCCGCGGCCCCGGCCACTCGCGGGCCCTGCTGGGGGCCGCACCCTGCACCCTCCACAGCTGCGTGCTCATCTCGGTCCCGGGAGGCGGAACCGGAACGTGACAGGTCGCCGCGGCCCAGCACGGCTACGCTCACCTCACCGCACCCCACTGCTCGCCACAAACAAAAATGGCAACAAGGGCCAAGCAGCAATCCTCCACCCCAGACACGACACTCTCACGTACACCCAGGGCCAGGTGCCCTGCTCACACTGGGCAGCGGCCAGAGGCCCCCACCCCTCCTGCCACACCGCACCCAGGTAACCCTGTGAGCACAAGCACCGACCTGCTTGATCTCCCACTTCTCAGGATCCGAGATGCGCGTGAGGCGCTTGCGCTCCAGCGAGTCATCCTCCACCTCAGGGGCGCTGACGAGCGACAGGTGGCTGGGCCTGTCTGGGTTCCGCATCGAGGTCTCCTCGCTGGGCTCCCCGACCAGGTTCCGCCGCCGATTTGGGTTCAGATCCTCTCCGCTCTCCTGATCCACATCCTGGGCAGAGAGCAGGGCACCGGCTCCCTTGATGCCCCTCACACACCCAGCTGCCCCAGCCGCACCGACGCCCCTACCTTCATGCTCAGGCTGGTCTTAGTCCCGGTGAAGGACAGCACTTTGACCTTGACACGCTGGCCTTTGCTCACCACGTCCGCCACGTTGGCCACGCGGCCTTCGCGCCGCAGCTCAGAGATGTGCACCAAGCCTTCCCACCGCTTCCTGGGGAGAAGCAGACAGAGCTGAGCCACCAACTGCCAACCCCACCAGCAGGACAGGAGCATGGTCTTGGCGAGAGCCCAGTGGGCGCCAGGGCACAGCGCCTGCCCAGCACAAGGAGCTCAGGCCCAGTCCTGGCCCGGAAAACACGAGGAGAGGGAGGAAAAAGAAACAGGAAAGGAAAGATCTTCACTGTACAAGACGGAAGCCAACAGGGCTGGGGAGTTAGCGCAGTGGTTCCAGCACCTGCCTTGCAAGCCAAGGGGCCGGGGTCGATCCCCAGTAACCACAGACAACATTGCCAGGCATGGAGACTCACGCCCATCAGCAGTCAGTAAAACATACCACAGTGCTGGGTGTTGGCGGCTCACACCTATAATCCCAGCACTTGGAAGGCTGAGGCAGGAGGACTGCTGTGAGTTGAAGGCTGAGTTGAGTACCAGCCTGAACTACAGACCGAGACCCTGTCTCTTAAAAAAAAACTTTAAAGAAAAAGAAGGAAGCCAACAATCAGAGGACCAGCAGCCCTGCCCTGGGGAAAGAGACAAGTCCTCAGCTGCCCCAACTGCACATGGCGGAACTGAGAAAGGCCCTTCAGGGGAAGAGCCAAGCGCTCTCAGACGTTCGACAGGAAAAGAGGCCACAGTGGCACAGGTCTGCCCAGGAGGCTGAGGGCTCGTTTCTTGGGAACGAGCGAGAAAAATGTTAAGGGAGCCGGGGATGCAGCCCAGTGCAAAGGCCCTGGGGTTGAGCCCAGCATGGAGAAAGCAAGAGTCAATCTCCGAGACCCTGGCACAGCAGGCCAGTGAGCACGGCCGCCACAGCCTCTCAGCACGCAAACACCGGCGGCCGAGCACAGCTCCTACCTCAGCCCCTCCAGCTGCACAAAGCACCCGAACTGCATGATGCTGGTGACCTTGCCGTTGTAGATGTCACCAATGGCCGGCTCCTCGGGCGGTGGGCGGTCCACGTGCTTGTCCCGCCACCTGTCCAGGTTCCTCTCCCCATACTTGTCCCGGGGGTCCTTCCGGTCCTTGGAGGGGCTCTGGCTCCTGCTTCTGGACCGGTGTCTGGATTTCCCTTTACTCTTCTCCTGGGCCCGGGAACGAGACCGCGAGCAAGATCTGTGCCTGCGTCTGTGGTCTCGCTGTCGCTCTCGGTCCCGGTCCCGGTCCCGGTCCCGGCTCCGACTCCGCTTCTTCTTCTTTGTTTTGTCCCTAATAAATCAACAAGGACCTGTTTGAAAAGGAAACCAGCCAGATCTCATGGGTGCATCCCCGAGTGGACAGCAGGGCATCATGCCCAGGGCAGGCAACCCCGGCTGCGCGGGGTAAGTGTGCCGCCGCCCTGGGCCTGCAGGCTGCAAGGCCCAGCCTAGCCGCCTTCTCGGCACTTCCCACACTGCACAGACATGCAGGGAGCCCTGCAGCAGGCCCAAGAGTGGCACACAGCCAGCAGGTTCTGCAATCTCCCCACCCTGCTCGACCCGGTCATGGAATCAGCCCTAGAACTCCCGAGGCTGGGGCCAGTGACACACCGGGGCTCCGTGTCTCTCTGCTTCTCCTGGCCTGCGGCACTGGGCATCAGGGCCTCCAGCTCTTTCAGGACGTCCACAGCGACCTTCACGTCATCTTCATCCAACATGGTCTGTGGGGCACAGGGGACATGGAAGAAACAGAACAGTGGGGTCAGCTGCAACTGACAGCTGTCGCCACCGCTTGTGTGACAGAGGCAGCAGACAGACAAGCACCTCCAAAGGCCAGAGGCTCCCGAGAGCGACTCCCCCTGGGTAGAGCCCAGCGCAGAAGCAGCTGTGATTCCCCCAAGACCGCTCTCCCCGCCTCCCCGCGGCGGCACGTGAGGTCCTGCTCCTGCTCCCGCATCACTGACTGCCCGCCCCGCTGTCCTCGGGGACAGAACGACAGCAGTGAGGCCCTGACACTGCGCCTCCGCAGCACAGCTGGACCACTGCGCCCCAGGAGCATCCTTTTAGACACCATGAACCAGAGATGGAGGAAGGATGTGGAAGGAGGTGTGGTCAGATGCAAACTCTGCGCCATTTTCTATTTGTTTTTATGAGACAAGGGCTTCTAGGCAGCCCCGGTGGGCTCAGCCTCCGCACCGAGTGCTGGGAAGACAGCAGAGGCGACAGAGGCTCCCCCCGTCCTATGCACAGGACTTGCACCCACACACTTCGGTACCTGCGGGGCCCTGGATGAGCCCTGCAGACTCCGCGTCGCCCGTCTCCCCACTGTCCCTCCGTCCAGCACCAGGCACCCTGGGCAGCACTTGGCAACAGGAGCGACTCAACAAATACTTGGTAAAATCAAGTTGAAAAACAAAAACACCTCCCACGTTAGACCGCCTGATCTGTCACGGAGCCGAAAACAGCCCTCTGGCCTCGGCCACCTGAGGCCTCTCACCCCAATCGCCGCCCCGCCCTCCGAGGCTCCAGCACCAGCCCCGGGCGGTGTGCCTTCAGTGGGTATCACACACCAGCACACCAGCCCTGTAATCCCAGCTGGGACCAAGGCAGGCCTGACACGAGTCTGTGGCCAACTGGGGCTACACAGCGATATCCTGTCTCAAACAAGCAAACGTAAGAGTCACAAATCCCTGAAGAGATGGAGTGGGGTGGAAGCCCCGTGGGCCACGGCCGCAGGGCAGTCGTACCCGGACGGCAGGGTTGTCGGGCTGGCAGAGCCCGGGGAACAGCTCCTTCAGCTTTTCCTTCTCAGTCTTGGGCTTCACGGGATCTGATTCCATCAAGGAGCAAGGAGGGAGGAAGGGAAGAAAAGAACACGAAAGGGATTAGGACTGTTAACTCCAACGTGAGATTACACTTTACCACGTACAGAATGTGTGATTACTACAAATGTAACTTACTGAACTTAGTTTTCTAGACACACTGAGAGGAGGGGTTGTGTCAGTAGTCTCTGGCTGCATGTAACGTAGTAATTCCAGCACGCCGGGAGGCTGAGGCAGGAGATTACACACTGGAGCTCAGCCTGGGCAACTCAACAACTAGGAAAGACCTCCTCTCAAAATAAAAAAGACTGGGGATATCACTCAGAGCAAAAACCTTGGGCTCAACCCTCAGTTCCACCAGAAAAAACAATTCAGTTTTATCTGAAGTCCCTCAAAAATGTTCACCAAACATCTCCTCGCTCAGGAAGCCCAGGGCGCCCAGGAGAAGCACCGCTCACCTTTGCTTGTGGAAGGCTTCGCTGGGGGCCGCATGGTCTGGATGAGGCGCAGGAGGTTGCTAACCAGGGAATCCTGCAGGAGACAAGGGCGCAGACCCACCCGCCCAGGCCGCTGGGTCAGTGCCGCAGAGCCGAGCAGAGGGCGGCTCAGGCAGGCGTCGCTCAGTCGCCTCCCCATTCCTCTCCCACCGCTCAGAACCAGCTCGGGACTTGATGTCTGACTTCTTAATTTCCAGAACATGAGCAGAAACATCAGTTTCCTGCACAGACTTCCTGGAGAGGGATCCAGAGTTCTCTCCACCCTGTTTTAGGGCAGGGAAATGGACACCTGCAGGCGGTTAACCAGAACACACAGACATCTCCTTCCCTAGTCTCAATCCTACCTTAAATCCTAGCAATTAATTCAAGAGAGACATTAAAAGAAAAAGCCAATGAACCCTCTTCTCTCATTTTTTTTTTTTTTTGAGGCAGGGTCTTGCTTTGTAGTTCAAACCGGCCCTGAGCTCACTATGTGGCCCAAGCGAGCCTTGAACTCACAGCGATCCTCCTGCCTCTGCCTCCCACGTGCTGGGATTGTAGATGTGAGCCACCACGCCTGGCACTGGTTCTGACTGCTGCCGGGCATGAGTCTCCATGCCCAACAGTGTATGTGGTTAACTGGGGATGGAACCGGGCCCTTGCGCTTGCAAGACAGGCGCAGGAACCACTGAGCTAAATCCCCGGCCCTAAACCTCTTCTCTTGAAAGAAGGAAGGAAAAAAAAAGGAAGTGGGGAAAAGTCTCCAGAGAAACGTACCGTGAACTCTGCACCATTTTTGACCAGCGAAGCCTTGAAAGTATCAAAGGTGGTATTTTTCTCAGCAAGACTAATCACAAACTCTGCTGCAATGAAGAAAAGGAAACAGGCATGCAGGTTTGAGTAAGAAATCGGCTCCCAGCCTGCTGAGGCGCACGGGCCGGGTCATCCGTCACAGACGCAGGCCAGTGAGGGCGAAGCCCTGGACGGCCTCGGGCTGGTGCGCGCTCTCAGTCCACACGGCTGCCCCTGCCCAGTGAACTCTGAGAAATGAGGAGAAGATGCTACTACAGAAGGGCTCGGGCAGCCCGGGTGTGTCTTCACACAGGGCAGACCTGTGGACCTCAAATCTCAGACCCTCTTCTCCCAATCTATCACTGCACAGGGCTCACATGAGCTCGGACCATGCATGAGCCTCAGACACAGACGCACGGATGCAATGAGGCCGCAGCAGGATGTGTCTGTCCCGCAGTCTCTGGAAGGTCACACCTGAACTTTCAATGATTTTACTGTCATTCTAAATTTGGTTGAACAGGGCCAGGGATATAGCTCAGTGGTTCCGGTGCCTGTCTTGCAAGCGCAAGGGCCCGGGTTCGATTCCCCGGTAACCACATAACAATACTGGGTGTGGAGACCCACGCCCAGCAGCAACCAGTACCACACACCACAGTGCCGGGCGTGGTGGCTCACGCCTGTCATCCCAGCACTCGGGAGGCAGAGGCAGGAGGATTGCTGTGAGTTTGAGGCTGAGCTCAAGGCCAGCCTGAACTACAGAACTGTCTCAAAAACTTAAAAACAAATAAATTCGGTTGAACACAAAGCCTGGACCACAGCAGACCAGCGCGTATCTTTCGCCCTGGACGGCACTGCCTGGAAGCCCTGCGGGAAGTGTCTGCCTCGACTCTCCTCACAACCCCAACAAGCTCCTCGGTGGGGGCTGGTACCGTCCTACCCAGCAGTCACTCAGTAAGACTGGCATCCAGGCATCTGTTCCTTGGAGAAATACGGAGGGGAAACTAAGCCACGAAAAGCTTACCCCACCCCACTCACGCTGCCAGCACCCCGCCGGGCTCAACAAGCCTCGCATCTCGACTTTCGGGTGAGGCCCATCCCGACCGGAAGGCTGGAGCGACGTGTCTAACCTCCCCGGCCTCCGGTGCAGCCGCCGCCCGCCCCGCAAGCCCCTCTCCAGGAGGTACATCCAAGCCCACCCTGAGCAACTCCGCCAAGACCTGCCTCAAAGTAAAACTAGTAAGAAGGTCTAGGGATGCGCGCAGCCCGGCGCTCAATCCCCAGGACCGAGAAAATTAGAAATAAACGCCCTAACCTCCCTAACGCCCTTTTCTTGCTCCGGAGACGCCGCGGGTCCCACGCGCCCCGCGTAGCCCGGCCCCCATCTGTGACCGGGAGGACGGCAGTCGGACGCCCCGCCGGCGACCTCCGCGCGTCCGGCCCCGGCCACCCCGTCAAGGGCCCCGCTCCGGGCTCTGCAGCTCCTCGGGCTCCCGGGGATGGCTGAGGGGACAGTGCCCGTGTCTGAGAACCGCGCGCGGCCCCGCCAAGCTGACGGCACAGCGCGCCGGCGGAGCCGACACGTCCACGGAGCGCCGGCCGCGGCCGTCCCCAGCCCAGGCCTCACCCAGATCCTTGTCGTTGATCCCCAGGTGGTTGTCCAGCTCCGTGCAAACCTTGGACACCAGGGACAGATACTCGAGCTTGGCGAGCTCCTCGGCGGGGCCCGGCTCCGCGCCGCCCAGCGCCCCCACCGCGGCCAGGGCCACCGCCATGGCTGCGCCTCCCGCGCTGCTTCCGCCCCGGCCGAGCGCCCGCCTCTATTTCCGGCCCCGCCTGGGTCTCACGTTTACTGCACCCTGGGAACTTCCGGAACCTCTCCCGACGTGTTGGGCGGGGCATAGAGCTAGTACCGGAAGTGCGTGCGGAAGACTAGCGGGAGCGGGTTAGTCCGCGCCTTGAATGGCGCCCTCTATGGGTGAGCTGAGTCTCCCGCGCGCGCACCCGGAAACGCTCCCTCTCGGTGCATCCCAGCACGACGTCGGCAGAGGGCGCGCGCGGGCCGCGCTAGAGCGGGAGAGGGGACGCTGCGGACAGTCCTGCCTGCTCAGCAGGGCAGTGGACCCGGGTGCAGAAGTGCCGGAGTCTGGAGATGCGGAACCCTGTGTTCCCGACATCTGCCATTGACCCACAGCACCTCCAAAGGCCCTGAGTTCAAGCCCCGGGGCCAAAAAAAGAAAAAAAATTGAGAGCCACGAATTTAGCTCAGTGGTTCCAGGGCCTGCCTTGCAACCCAAGGTCCTGAGTTTGATCCCTGGTGACCACACACCACAAGGCCTGGGTGGAGACTCACACCCAGCAGCAACCAGCACCACAAACCCCATTGCCGGGCATGGTGGCTCACGCCTGTAATCCCAGCACTCGGGAGGCAGAGGCAGGAGGATTGCGGTAATGTGAGTTGGAGGCTGAGTCCAGAGCCAGCGTGAACTACAAAGTGAGACCCTGTCTCAAACAAACAAAAAAAAAAATGAGCAGGGTGTGGGGCACGAGCCTGTGTTCCGTGTCCACTAAGAATACACTGGTGAGGCTGAGGCAGGAGGATCTAGAGGGTGAGGTCGGCCTTTGCTACACAGCAAGGACTACTCCCAAGATAAAGAAAGACTTCATTGCTCTTTTTAAAAATTGATTTTATTGGTACGTTTCATATACACATCATGATCACAATCGACACTGAATACCAGTATATGACTCGACATAATTCTCATTTTTCCCATTCCCCTGTCCACCTTACAACCTTCCTGTCCTGCACACACGTGAGCTTTGTTTACTTTTCTGACGTCGTTACTCTCGATTTTCTTGTTTAAAGTGCGTATTTCCAGCGGACACACTAAACGCTGGTGCAGGGACCACTTGCTTCTGGCTTTCTCCCCTGTGAGCCTGTGCGGCCCTGAGCTGGACCCGGGCATGCGGCAGGTGCTGGGCCCAGTCTGCGGTCTTTTGGGGGCCAAGGCCTTAGGGGAACAAACCTGGCCAGGCTGAGGGCTGGGCCCGCAGGAAGGGGTGAGAGCAGAACCGGAGCTCTGCGACCTGCGCGCGACCTAGCATGTAAACAGTCGTGTGTGCCCACGTACGTGTGTGTGTGTGTGTGTGTGTGTGTGTGTGTGCTGAGCACATGCTTTACCACTGAGCAGCAGTCCCAAAAAGCTTTCTTTCCTTTTTTTTTTGAGACAGGGTCTTGCTTTGTAGTTCAGGCTGGCCCTGAACTCACTTTGTAATGCAGGCGAGCCTGGAACTCACAGCAGTCCTCCTGCCTCTGCCTCCTGAGTGCTAGGATTATAGGCGTGAGCCACCACGCCTGCCACTGTGGTGTGTGGTTCTGATTGCTCGTGGGCGTGAGTCTCCACCCAGCATTGTTGTATGTGGTTCCCAGGGATCGAACCCGGGTCCTTGCACTTGCAAGGCAGGCGCCAGAACCACTGAGCCAACTCCCCGGCCGGGCCCCTGTTTTCTTAAATCTTGAGGCAGTGTCTCAGTAAGTCACTAAAGCGCCCAGGCTGGGCTTTAACTTGTTATCTTTCTGCCTCAGCCTCCAAGGGCTGGGATGACAGGAAGGCGCCACTGTGCCAGACTCTAGGACTGTGGATTGTACCCTCCCTCCTCCGAGACGTGAGTCACTGGCCGCATCGCCGAGCCTCGCGTGGTCAGCACAAGCGGCCTCCAACTGGAGACCCCGCTGCTTGCCCCCAGCCGTGTGACAGAGACGCGTTCAGCTACAAATACTGCTTCCTCCCTGTCGTGCTGAGGCTGTGGCAGAGACCTGGCCTCCGTAGGAGTGCCCGGGAAGTTCTAACGACCGCTCAGTCAGCTCCCCACGGCTCGCAGCCTGTGCCGCCCGCGCTGTGCTCACAGCCCGGCCTGTGTCGAGGAGGTGAGCGCAAGTGTCCGGAGTCGCTTGGGAATGGGTGTGAGTCTCCTGCGTGGCAGCCTGCCTAGAAACTTGGGATCCTTGGTTCTTTGCTTTTCTTTCATTTTGGGGGGACAGGTCTCACTGTGTAACCCAGCCTGACCTTGACCTCAAAGCGATCCTCCTGCCTCCAACTCAGAAGTGTCCAGTAAAGCACACTTCACACATGCACTGAACTGGGGTGGATTTTTTAAAACCAGAGGCTGAGGCTGGGGCTGGAATAGCAATACTGGGGCAGTCCCTTAGTGACCTGGGTCCCTGGGCTCCCTGTCCTACATCAGAAACATTTTTAGGGCCGGGGATTTGGCTCAGTGGTTCTGGCATCTGCCTGGCAAGCACAAGGTCCAGGTTTGATCCAGGTACCACATACCACAGCGCTGGGCTTGGTGACTCACGCCTGTCATCCCAGCACTCAGGAGGCAGAGGCAGGAGGATTGCTGTGAGTTCCAGGCTATCCTGGGCTACATAGACAGTTCAGGGCCAGCCTGAACTACAAAGCAAGACCCTGTCTCATAAAACTGAAAAGAAAAAAAAAAAGAAACAACTTTGTCAAACACCGGTAAGGGACTGTTTGAGAATAGGTAAGAGCACACTGCGAGCCCACCAGACGTCGCTGGGGCTCCCACGAGCTGCTGTGAGGCTGGGACGGCTCCAGGCCGCTCTGACCTGACTCAGCTGCGGGTGACCACAGAGCTGGGGCAGTGTCTGCCCTGGCGACAGTGGAAAAACCACGTGTAGGAAACATTTTGGAGACAAAACAAAGTCTGCCTCTCTCTTCCTACAGCCTTCAAAATATCCTCCTCAAGATCTGGGCTGTGTTCTCTGCTACAGTCACAAGTCCAACTTTTTTATTTTATTTTATTTTGAGACAGGGTCTGACTTTGTAGTTCAGGAAGGCCCTGAGCTCAGCCTCAAACTCACATCACAGCAATCCTCCTGCCTCTGCCTCCCAAGTGCTGGAATCACAGGCGTGAGCCACCACACTCAGCCTTGCGGTACGTGGTACTGATTGCTGGTGGGCGTCAGTCTCCACACCCAACATTGTTGTATGTGGTTACCCGGGATCAACCCAGGACCTTGTAGTTGCGTGACGGGCGCCGGAACCAGAGAATTAAGCCCCCAGCCCATGAGTCCAGTTTTTTTGTTTCATTTCATGGTACTGGGGATTGAGCCCAAGCCCTCACCCCAAGCCGTACACCTGCTTCGGGTGGGGAGCAGCTGGCGCCCTCGCCCAGGCCGCACCCTGGGTCTGGGAAGGGCCCCCTTCCCGGAGCCCGGGCAAACTGGCTTCGGGCCGTAAAGCCCTGGACGGGAGCCTGGGCAGCCGTGTGCACCGGGAGGGCAGGAGTCAACCTGCCTGTCTCCGCGAAACCAGGGAGGGGCCCCAGAGGGACTTGTGGCCTGGATGTCTGTCGCCTGGCAATGCCCGCTGTGCCGTCCTCTGTAAAGGGGACTTGGCGGCGTCACTGGAAAAGCCATCTTCCTTGCTGTGCTCAGCAGGGGTCCCTGAGACACTGCCTGGCTGGGCACGTGGCTCAGCAGTGGAGCCCTCGATGGGCGTGGCTGGACCCTGGCATCACCCTCAGCACACAAAATAGAGAAGACCCTCCAGCACCCCACGCGTGCCAGCCCCGGATGTCTGGCACCTGCCCCTTGGCAGTTCCTACCCATCTGTCCCCATGCGTGGTCATCTAAGTCACGCCAGCCCCCGAGGTCCCGCGTTTGGCGTGTTACCGATCCTCCTGCCTCAGCCTCCCAAGCAGCTGGGATTACAGGCGTGTGCCCCAGGTGCAGGTTCTGAGCCCCATTTTCCCTTAGAGGAAGCCAACATTCAGAGCGGTTGTGCAGCTGTCCGGAGAACTCCCGGAGGGATGCAGGAGACCCAGCTGGGCGGGGAGGTCTCCGGGCTGCGCCCCTCAGCTGATCATTAACTGAGCGCTGAGAACAGATCAGGACCCCACCAAGTTTTCATTCCAGACAGAACATCAGTCATTCACTCAACAAACGTTCACTGTGCTCTACCATGCAGTAGGTTATTTCCAGACAGCATTGCCAGGGCCAGGGATTCATCTCAGGCAGTAGCATGTCTACCTTGGAAGCACAAGGGCCTGAGTTCAATCCCTGGTACCACAAAGGAAAAGAAAGAAAGAATTAATGGGATAAAGTCGCTGACAGCCAGTGGTGTCTCCTTGGGTTGCCAGTGCCACTGCGGGAGCTGTTGGGCAGGAAGTGCTTATTTGGGAAGTTAGGGAGCAGTCCATTGCCGGACGCAGGAGCCCGGCCAGTGGCTCTGCAGGAGTAGGAGTCTCAAGGACATCCGAAGAAGCCAGAGTACAGGTTATGTAGATGTTTCAAATGCTACCATGATGTTCCACGAGATGCCGTGACTGTATGTGAATAAATGTAGATTTAAAAAAAAACAAAACAGGGCCGAGGAGTTAGCTCAGTGGTCCTGGCGCCTGTCTTGCAAGCGCAAGGACCCGGTTTCGATCCCCGGTAACCACGTACCATACTGGGTATGGAGACTCACCCCAGCAGCAACCAGTACCAGTACCACAGTGCCGGGCGTGGTGGCTCACGCCTGTCATCCCAGCACTCGGGAGGCAGAGGCAGGAGGATTGTGATGTGAGTTTGAGGCTGAGCTCAGGGCCAGCCTGAACTACAAAGCGTGACCCTGTCTAATAATAATAATAATAATAATAATAATAATAATAATAATAATAATAATAATGTAATGGTAACAAAAAAGGAAAAGCCTATGTATATAGGGCGGCGGGGTTGTGAGGTGGGCAGGGGAATGGGAAAAACATGAGAATCAAGTTGAGTCATATCATATACTGGTACAAATTCTCAGTGCTGAAAGTGACTATCATGTGTATATATAATGTACCAGTAAAGACCTGAAGGAAAAAAGGAAGAGAACCGTTGAGTTTCTGGGCAGCGCACGGCGCCCCGCCCCGCCCCGCCCCGCCCCGCCCCGTCCCCGGGTGTGGGCGTGGCCTGGCCTCTGAGCCCGGCCTTCGCTCTGAGCTCCATCTCCAGCCTTTTTCTTTCTTTATATTTTAAGTGTATCTCATTGGGTCACTAACCTGCCCGGGCTGGTCTCTAACTTGGGATCCCCCTGCTTCAGCCTCTCAGAATGCTGAGGTAACAGCTGGGTGCCCCTTGAGTGGCACAAATGAGCGTTGCACCTCAGAGAGTCCAGCTGCCCACTGGGCAGCAGTGCTGTAGAATTTAAGAGGTAGGAGAGGCCGGGGATTTAGCACAGTGATTCTGGCATCTGCCTGGCAAGGGCAAGGTCCCGAGTTCAATCCCTGGTAACCGAATACAACAATGCATGCTGTGGTGGCTCACTAACCCCAGCACTTGGGAGGCAGAGGCAGGAGGATTGCTGAGAGTTCAAAGCTGACCTTGGCTGCATAGTGTCACATTCAGGGCCAGACTGGACTGAAAAGCGAGACTCTGTCTCAAAATAAAAAAAGTAGGTGAGAGCAACAGATGAAACGCGGTTTACTGAGGTGGGCACCAGCCCAGGGATTTGTACCCAAAGGCTGAACCCTGGACAAGAAGAGGCTCTAGCTCTTTTTGTTTTTTTGATGTTTTGAGACAGGATCTCACTAGGTAGTTCACTCTGCCCTTGATCTCACTGTGTCCCCCACGCTGCATTCAAATTAGCAGCAACTCTCCTGCCTCAGCCTCCCAAGTGTAGGGACGACAGGCAAGCGCCACCATGCCCCACATTCTAGTTTTATGTCTGTGGCCCAAGGGGTTGGTCTTCCTAGTGGTGCCAAACTGGTGGGTGGGCAATTAGGCTTACAGAGGCAGGGCTGAGGCAGCTACTTAAGCGGTGGCAGCTTTGCAGCCCAGCATATCTTAGTGGAAAAATCAGAATCTCACTGCAGTGAGGGGTCGTTAGACCTGACTTATAGCAGCAGAGCTGAGGACAGCCTCGGAGCGGGGTCCGAGGGGAGCTGCTTGAGGTCGGCACACTCATTTTCTGTTAAACTCTGCTTCCGCTTTGGTCGGGGGCTGGTCACTGCCCCTCCCCCACACAGACGTGTCAGGGCGGATTGGCTGTCAGGATGAGCGAGAATGTGCCAGGCTCAGAGACCCCAGCTCCCCTGCGCCAAGTCCCAGCGCCACGCTGATGCCAGACTCTGCTGCCTGACCCCTCAGATAGAGGTGATTCCCAGGCACACACGGCCCTGATACAGGTGCAACTGAGCTAAATCCCCAACCAGTTTTGTTTTTTTTTTCTTTTTAGGCAAGGTCTCACTACATAGCCCAGGGTAGCCTTGAACTCACAGCAGTCCGGCCTCAGCCTCCCGAGTGCTGGGATCAGGGGGGAGCTAGGCTAGGGTGACAATTTCAGAGGTCCCCTGGTGCTATGCCAAGCAGGAGGTCCAGAGGATTGCATGGCTATTCCCAGGTGAGAGCAGAGAAAGATCCCTGTGCTCAGCCCGGACAGATGGGGCTGGCCTGGGGACAGCCCAGGTGAGGTGTGGGCTCCAACCCCGAGCGCCTGGCTCAGGAAGAGACCAGGAGAAATCCAGTGCCCACAAGGGCCGCCTGGCACACAGTGGATGTGGCAGAGGTAGCACCGTGAGGCCCAGGCATGGAGAGTGACACGCAGTGTCTGCAGCCAGTGGCTGAGAAGAGATGACTTGAGATTTCCTGAAGGGGTTAGAGCCCAAAGCAGGAGCACTGAGGAGGCTGAGGCAGGAGAGTCACGGTTCAGAGCCAGGCTGGGCTACCCAGGACTCTGTCTCAAAAAAATAAAAGGAAAAACAAGAGGAGGAAAAGAAAATGGGGGAGAGACTCTCCACAAGGAAGCGGCCAGCGGCTGCAGACAATCCACGCTAGGCCTCCTGCTCCTGAGGACGAGCCTGAGCCTCCAGTTGGGGTTGGGGGGGGTCACCCTGGACCCGGGTCAGTATTGCTGAAAACGTGAAAGGGGGGAGAGGACATGTGGGGACACAGGAGCGACTGGGGCAGGCGCCGGCCCGGCTGCCTGTCTCCTCTGCAGCGCGTGGCCAAGGCCAGCACAGGACAGCCCCGCCCCGTCATGCGCCGGTTTCGGTGCGCACAGGCCCACTGCAGCCCTTCGAGGTTCGGGCTCTGAACCTGCTCAGCCCACCTGCCTCCGCCTGCCGCCCTCGGGGACCTGGCAGGAGCGAGCCCCGAGGATTCTGCTATCCTGGGTCCCTCTGAGCTGGCACCGATCCCGCTGCATGGGATCCTGCGCCGAAGAGGCTGCTGTCCAGTGTGTGCCCGGGGCCCGGGGGGATGGGCACAGGGCTGACGGGGTGCTGCCCAGCGGGCAGAGGATGGGGAGCAGAGGACCACCTTCCTCTCTGGCCATAGACACCTCAGGGACGAGCCCGGCTCAGAGCCCGGCCTGCGGGCCCCTCGCCAGCTCCCCCTTGGGCTGTGCAGCCCTCCCACCCAGCACCCTACAAGCTCGCCTGTCACCTGTGCAGGTGGACATGTGGGACCTGGGGCCGCAAGGGGCACGACACCCTCATGCCACGGTGGGGACGGACCCCCCAACTTTACAAAGGGAAGTCAAACCGGGCTAAACTAGCTCAGAGAAGCAGAGCTTCTGTTCACGAACATAGCAGGAAGTGGGAAAGCCAGGACTGGGACACCGTGGCAGCGCCCGCCTGGCATTTCAGCACCCTGAGGGGCTGGGACAGGAGGATCTCAAATTCAAGTCCAGCCAGGGCAATTTAGCAACTTAATGAGAACTGGTCTCAAAGAAAGGCTGGGGACATAACTCAGTGTGAAAGCCCTGGGTTTTCAACACCAGACCTCCAAAAAACAAGAAGGCAGTTTACACTTGGCCGGCATCTAGCTAGAGAGAAACCGGGCAGGCAGACAGAGGGGGCGGCTGCTGTGTGCCCCCCGTGCGGCCCAGGAAGCGCAGCCCTTCCCTCGGGGTTCACACTCCGGCGGGGACAGACGGTAAGTGGGGAACCAGCCAGAGCTCCGCACTCCTGCAGGGCTGGGTCCCAGGACCACTGAAGGCGCAGGGCACGAATTCCCGGCTCGTCGGGCGACGGCGGAGAGGAAGGGCACAGCGCACAGCCCGGCCCGCGCTCCTCCTCCGCCCCCCAAACCCCGCGCGCCTGGCCCGCCCACCACCGCCCGCGCCCGCTGCCGGCAGAGCTCCGACACCCAAAAAGGAGAAGCTGCTAGCGCCGCTCCAGCCCACGGGGGAGGGAGGCGCTGCAGCAGCTGACGTGGCTCTGCAGCGCGTGGTGCCAAGGGCGGCTCAGCTCCCGATCCCGATCTGATCCCGAGAGAGGAGCCTGCTGGCTTCCGGCCACCCCGGCTCCCTCAGACCACGCTGAGCGCAGAGGGAGCAGGCGGCAGGGCGTGGCACTGGATGCGGGAGATCGGCCGGCCAAGTGCCAGGAGCCCGCAACACACGGCCCTGGACAGTCTCCCTGGTGTGGTACAGTGGTACAGAGACGTGGCAGCCGTCAGAGCGTCACCGCCCAAGATGTGACAGGGCCCAGCGGACCGGACCTGGACGCAAGCTCTAGTGCCCCGCAGGCGTCCTGCCTGGCAGCTGCAGTCCTATCCTAGGGAGGCTGGAGCAGGAGGGTCTCCAGACCCTGCTCTTTTCCTTTTTGAGCCTTGCTCATGACAAGCAACCATTCAAGCAGAGCTCTCCCTCAGCCTCTGCTGGTTGTCCTTGTGGTGGGTAGGCAGGGGAAGGGCTCATTAAATTGCCCAGGCTGGCCCCCAACTTTCCACCCCCTGCCTCAGCCTCCCCAGTAGCCGGGATCACAGCTGTAGGCCCCACAGCCGGCCTCCGTCTCCGTTTTTCTTCCAGCACTTTCTCGATCCCGGCTGGGGAAGCCCCTCCAGGGTGGGTCCGACCCCCCCTCCACGCCCCCTCCCGCGCCCTCCCACGCCTGCCTTTGCCTGATGTCTCTAAGCTGCGCTATTTCCAGCATGTTCGTCACTGTCATCAGCTACTAAATCTGTGTAGCGAACCAAAACGCTCTGTGGAGTCAGATTATTCCAAAATGATCATTTCAAAAACTTCTAATCTGCTCAAGAATTTTCTCCTTTTCTTGCATCTAAATGTGGTGAGGTCCGATATTCCAGGGAGAAAATCAGGCAGAATGGTCTCACGGCGGGGCCGGCCTGAGGCTCCTGACGGGAAGCTCCTCAGTTGCTCCATTTCTAGGCCTTCACTCCGTCCATGCATCTGTCGACCTGTCTGTCCACCAGCCATCCGCTTGTCCATCCGTGCATCCATCCACCTGCAACACCTCAGGGCCTGTCCTCCTCCAGACACTGCACGGACACCCACGGGATGAGAATCAGTGGGCTGGGAACTGGAGTTGGCCACAGGAGGAGAAAGAGCCCGGGCAGCGCTGGGCAGAGGAGACGGGAGACTGCACCTGTCCAGGTGGCAGGGAGGCTTCACCAGAGACCCTTTGGGGCCTGGACGTTTTCCCTCACAGGGACAGGCCGCCCTGGACTTCACACCACCACTACTCCATGCTCCCGTGGCCTCTGTACTCATTTGAAGGAGTCATAAGAATGATTTTTTTTCTTCCCTTTTGTTTTGCTGTGTTTGATTTTTTTGTGTGTGTATTTTTTGAAACAGTGTCTCGCTTTGTGGTTCAGGCTGGCCCTGAGCTCAGCCTCCAACTCACATCACAGCAATCCTCCTGCCTCTGCCTCCCGAGTGCTGGGATTACAGGCGTGAACCACCACGCCCGGCACTGTGGTATGTGGTACTGGTTGCTGCTGGGCATGAGCCTCCACACCCAGTATGATATGTGGTTACTGGGGATCAAACCTGAGCCCTTGTGCTTGCAAGACAGGTGCTGGAACCACTGAGCTAACTCCCTGGCCCCTTGATTTTTGTTTTTTGGATTTTGAGTATTTGGGGGGGTTTTTTGTTGCTCTTGAGACAAGTTCTAAACATGTAGCCAGGTTGTCCTCAGTCTTGCAGAGATCCTCCTGCCTCAGCCTCCTGAGACCTGGGATTATAGGCCTGTGCCACCATGCCCAGCTGACACTGCTTTTTATTTTTCTTGCTAGCAGGCACTGCATGAAGGACACTGTGACTGCCAGACAGGCATGGTGCCACTGGGCGAAATCCCTGGCCCTCCCTGTGCTTTTTACAAAATAATTTGAAGCTGAATGAAGTGGCACACTCACAATCTCAGCTATTGGGAGGCCGAGACAGGAGAATCACAAGTTTGAGACCAGCCTGGACAACTCAGTGAACCTTTCCCCAAAATTTAAAAATAAACAGCATAGCCTGTAATCCCAGTAGTCTGGGAGGCAGGCTGAGGCAGGAGGGTTACAAATTCCAGCTCAGCCTTGGCAATTGAGTGACTTAACAATGAGACCCGGACTCAAATGAATAATTAAAAGGGACCAGGGGTGGGTGGGGATTTAGCTAACTGGTTCCTGGGACTGCCTTGCAAGTGCAAGGTTGTGAGTTTGATCCCCAGTAACCACACAAAACGGCGCTGGGCGTGGTGGCTCACATCTATAATCCCAGCACTTGGGAGGCAGAGGCAGGAGGATTGCTGTGAGTTCAAGGCCGAGCTCAGGGCCAGCCTGAACAATGAAAGGGAGACCCTGTCTCACAAACAACAACAAACAAACAACAACACAACAAAACAAGCACCTCCCAAATCAAATGGCCTGTAGCTATTGCTATCGGGATGTCCTGGCCAAATCAACACATCTAAAGGATTCTCCTTTAGACTTTCTAAGTGTGACACAAAGTCTAGAAAACACACAGAGGGCTGGAGATTTAGCTCAGTAGTTCCGTACCCAGTAATTATACACCACAGTGCTTGGCGTGGTGACTCACGCCTGTAATCCCAGCACTGGGGAGGCTGAGGCAGGAGGACTGCCACAGTTCCTAACCAGCCTGGGCTCCATAGTTAGTCCAAGACTAGATTGAAATGCTAGTAAGACCCTGCCTCAAAAATAAATAAATAAATAAAATTTCACATGAAACGAAACAAGGTTGTGGGGTAAAGGCACAGTGCCCCTGCCTGCCACGGGGACGGCCTCCACTTCCCTCCACCGTCTGTGCCAGAGCTGTGGACACAGAGTCCTGACTGACTGGCCTAGAGACCTCCTCGAGCTGGGCGCAGGGGCACGTACTGTAACCCCAGCTCTTCGGGAGGCTGAGGCAAGAAGATCGCAAGTTCTAGACAGGCAATGTAGCAGAAGCCTGTCTCCCAGTGAGAAAGGGCTGAGGGGCAGCGCTTTTGTGGCCTGGAGTCAAGCCTTGGCCTCCCTTCCCAGGGCTGCAACAGAAACACAACAGACAATCCCCTCCGGGGCTCAGGGTGGCGGCGGCACAGGGGAGGGCTCAACCAGGATGGCCGGCTCTCCGCCGGCTCGGGCTGTCAGGAGGCCTGTCACCAGAGGACAGCTGTGTGTGGATTCATTTTTCACAAAGTCACCCCAATTACGCCCAGCCGGCTGCTGGGCTACAGCCCCTCCGCCCCTTTCTCTGCCTCGCAGGGGCCCCTGCACTGCACCCCGGGCCTGCAGCTGCAGGCGGCCGGGGTCCCAGACCTGAGGGGCCTCAGGGCCCCTCCTTCAGGGTGGTAAACTGACTTTCGGTATGTGCCCAGAGGGCCAGTTTCTCTTCCCTGTGGCACAGGGCTGGCTTGAGCTGGCGACACCAGCCCACCTGGTGTGAGGCTCACGGGACACCTTCGGAGGTGTAAGGAGGTGTCAGCTCCCAGGGAAGGTCTTTTGCCACCCACACCTAGTCGCAGCTTCACCCCTGTGGCCCTAAACTGGGGCCAGTGCCTCCAGCTTCACCTGCCTCTGTGCTAGGGAGGGACCGCGTTAGGGACCAACATCAGGAGGGTGGGATGCTGGGATCTCTGTTTGATTTGGGGTGTTTTAAGAGAGCAGACCACCCCCTGCACACGTGTCTGTCCCCCAGGACCCATGGACGGCTGCAGCAGGAGGGAGGGAGGCCTGAGGCTGCATATCTGTGTGGCCGGGGGGCAGGGGAGGCCTCGGTTCTGTCCTGAGCTTCTGGGGAACCCCCACCCCACTTCAGTGCAGGAGGTAGGCCTGGGACAGGAATCCACCCTGAGAGGACTGCTCCCCCCGGAGGTGGAGACGGCGCTGGCGGCTGGTGTCAGGTCTTCCGGGGACACACAAGCAGGGACAACCCTGAACCCAGCTCCGGGGGGCCCCTGGGACACTCAGGCTCCACCCTGGCTCCACAGAAGCAGGACCAGGGGTGAGGACCACGCCAGGCAGAGGGTGGAGATGACAAGACGCTGACGGAAGAGATCCCGGGCGGCACAGGGCAGAGCCGCTGGGCCAGGCACGAGCCCAGGGAAAGCCCGGCTCTCGGCCAGCCCCGTCTCACAGGGCGCCTGTGCTCGTGTTCTGGCTGCTGCCCCCCTGCAGCCCCAAACCCAGCAGGGCCCCAGGCGCTCTGGAGAGGGCCAGCGGCCATGGTCCGGAGCCAGGACACGCGCCGGAACGGGCTCGTGTCAGAGAACCTTTGACGGATAAGCCTGCAAGGGGCCTCCGCCCTGCGATGTCCAGCGTGGTGCGGGCCGGGCCTCTCGGTCCTCGTCCTCGCCCTTCTGGCCACTCTTCTGTCTGTTTCTCTTCTGATTTCACAGAAAGGAAAACACCTGACCTTACACCTTCCCCTTGGGTAGGGGCGCACGCCTGCCGTCCAGGACGTGGGAGGCTGGGGCTGGAGGGTCTCTGCAAGTTTATTTAAGGCCAGCCTGGGCTACATAAGAATTTGTCTCAAAAAACAATAGTGGGTAGGGATTTAGTTCAGTGGTTCCAGCGCTTGCCTTGCAAGTGCAAGGGCCTGGCTGGGTTTGATCCCCAGTAACCACATACCACAGTGCCCAGCATCGGGGCCAGCCTGAACTGCAAAAGGGAAACCCTATCTCAAAGGAAAAAAAAAGAAATAGGACTGGCCTGGGCAATTTGAAGGAGTCTGATGGCCTCACGCTTGCTTTAGCAATGCATATAATAATAGCCTTGTTCTTGTGGGCTTGTAGTTTTTGGTTTTTGAGACATCTCACTATGCTTCAGGTTGCTCTTGAATTCACAATGTAGCCCAGACTGGCCTCAGACTCAGGCCTTCCTCCTGTCTCGGCCTTCCCAGTGCTGAGAGGACCGTGGTGTCGCACCCTGCCTGTCCTGAGAGGCGCTTCAGAGCCCTTTGGGAACCTTGTCCCTGGTACCTCGGGTGCATTTCACACGCAACACACAGCGCTCACCAGCCAGGTCCCTGGGGTCCAGCTGCCACACGAAGCTGCCTCCTCCCGGTGACCAGGGGACACGGCCTGGCTGTTCACCCATGACAGAGGGGGTCCCCGAGGAGCGCGCAGGGCAGGAGGATGAGACCGAGCTCGTCCCCTCCAGACCTGCCCTGTCCTCGGAGCTGCGGCTGGACGGACTACCGTGCAGATTTGTTTGTGCCCTGTCCCTCACCCCTCCAGGAAGCCCTCGGGATACCCTCTGCGCTCTTTCCTGAGCCATCTCGGCGCGTACAAACCAAAATCCCCTGGGCAGTGGTGCAGGCCTGTCAGCCCGGAGCTCAGAAGCTGATGAGGAGGATGGCACGAGTTCAAGACCAGCCTGGGGCCAGTCTCCACCCCCCAAAAATGAAAGTTTCAAAAAGCCAAGTTTTTTAATAACCACAGCTGCCAGTGCCCCTCCCCCAGGAGCCGGAGGGCTCTGGGTGGGAGACCCCAGCCTTCGGCCCGGCAAGCCCGCACACCGTCTGGCCTGGCCCTCGAGCGAGTCGGGTGTGCTCCAGACACACACGGCCTGACGGTAAGCCTGGTTGGTGGGGTAGAGGGGAGTGGGGTGAACCTTGCCCATCTGTCCCGCGTCACCCCGGCAGGGCCCGTGATGCTCAGCCGGGCACAGAATGCCAGTCTGACCCTGAGGGGGCTGGGAGCGGGTGCACGCTGGTCTCACAGGCCGGAGCCACTCCTCAGAGGCTGGACAGCATGGAGGGGGGAGTGTCCTCCGTGGGAGTTTGACATATGCCCGGTCTGAACGATCGCAACTCTTCACTGCCGAGCTGTGTGTGTGTGTGTGTGTGTGTGTGTGTGTGTGTGTGTGTGTGTGAAAATTTAACATTTTACACAAAGCTGGTAGTAGCTCAGTGCAAAGGCCTGGATTCAACCCCGGCCTGGAGTGGCAGGGTGAGGAGGGGTCTTCCGCTCAGCAGTTCACCCACAGACTCCCAGCAGGTCCCTTGGACACGAGTGTGACTGTGGGGCCAGCCTGGCAGGGCCGCTGCCTGGGCCTGGCCGGCTGTCCCTGCAGCCACGGCCCCTGCCCTTGAGTATCTAAAGCCACAGTGGGGACGGGAGGGCGGCAACCGCTGTGAATCAGGCCAGGGCTCTGCCCAGCTGCAGAGATAAAACTTCTTCTGCCCAGGAAGGGATTGAGCAGCGGAAGGCTGGTCTTTAATCTAATCAGGACCAGACAGGGAGCCAGGCAGGGTCTGCCGGTCTTCAGCCCGCCTGGCCTGGGCCTTGGGAGGCCTCCTTCTGCTTTCTCCCCTCTTTCAGCCCAGGCAACACAGGGGGACTCACAGGAGCACAGGGGGACTCACAGGAGCACAGGGGGACTCACAGGAGCACAGGGGAACTCACAGGAGCACAGGACAATGCACAGGACAGTGGGGCCCGGGCCACCCTTGCCTCCTGAAGAGGCTGCAGAAGAGAGGACAGGTTTCTGTCCAGACCGTGCAGGGACGGGGCTCTGTGGCAGGACCGGCTCCCTGCCCAGGGCCTGAGGCTGGGCCAAGGCAGGAAGGTGATTCCTCAGCCTGAGCTGCAGGGCGGCCTCCATCAGACCAGGTCCAGGATCCCTCCACCAGCCCCCTTCCTCCAGTAC
Organism: Petromus typicus; assembly: GCA_004026965.1. NCBI lineage: Eukaryota > Metazoa > Chordata > Mammalia > Rodentia > Petromuridae > Petromus > Petromus typicus. Next base: position 2,591 of record PVIR01012761.1, on the reverse strand, counting down.
TACTCGATGATGCCCAGGGCCCAGCCCTGCTGCCCTGGGCTGGGAGCGGAAGCCACAAGTTCTCCTGGGTAGCGAGGGGTGGCTGGCAGAGCCAGACTGGCCCCGTTCCTGAGCTACAGGTCTCTGCCCCAGAAAACCCAGACAAGCCACACTGGGCTCTGGGGAGGCCAGGGTAGCATGTGTGCCCTACAGCCAGCCCAGCAACTGCCCAACAGCCTGGCACCGACACGAAAGCAGGCCTGGGCACCCCTGAACGGCACGCCGCGTGCTGTCCCTCCTGGAAAGGCCAGGTATGCAAAACCATGCAGCTGCCAGCGCTGGGCTCCGGCTAGAAGCGAGCCCCCAGCGGCCCCCCAGTGCGGGGCGCGTGCCAGCCCTCCTCTCCCCAGAGTTGCTGGGTCTGCACAAAGCACAGGCTGGAAAGAATCGTGCTGTCAACTACGCCCACCGGAAAGACAATTACGAGCTCCAATTGTTCTGCACCCCAGATGTTCTCGCCAACCTTCTTTTCTAGCACCAACATGCAGCGCCTGCCCCGCCTGTCCTAGAGGGGTGACGGCCCCCTGGTGAGCACCCCAGAGCGGAGGACTCAGGCTTAGTCACCCGCTTGGCCCAGGCCTCCCTCCTGACTGCTGTCACCACCCAGAGCCCAGTCAGCAGGATGCGGCGCCAGCGTGTCACTCGAGGCCCCGCACAGGCCACTGACCTCCCCACCCTAGCCTGACAGAGCGAGAGTGAGGGTGGGGACAGGAGGCCCCCAAGCCACAGACCACAGGCCCTGAGACCAGACTGAAAGTAAACCTCTGGGGAGCAGCAGGCACCAGGAAGTCAGAGGATGAGCCAAGAGAAGTCGGAGTAAGGAGGTGACCCCAAAACTAGGCATCCGCCATAACCAAAGGGTTTCCAAGCACCCCACTAAGTTTCACGAGCTAAACCCTAAGTACACAGCCATGTTTTCCCCTGGTACCGTGGACTGAACCCAAGCTCTCTGCACTGAGTTATAGCCCAATCTTTTTTTATCTTTCTAAAATTTTTTTTTTTTCCCTCAGTACAGAGGAACTCACAACGCTGGGCTTGCCAGGCAGGAGTGGTGCTGCTGAGCCGGGTCCCCACTAAGCCCCATCTTCTAGAATTCGGAAACAGGGCCATGCTCAGTTGCTGGACTGCCCCAGGCTGAGGTCCAACTTGTGATCATCCTGCCTCAGCTTCCCACGGTGCTGAGCTCACAGGCTGCTCCACCAGGGTCCCCTGACTGTGCAGTTTTCTGAGGTCCTTGTGCAAACTAAGGTTCAAGATAAGACCCTTCCCCCCACCATGAAGAACCCTGGATTGGGGGTCAGGGGAGAAAATGCCAGAGCAAGGCGGGGCAGCAGCCGTCTGTCTTTAATAACTTACAGACAAATGATAAAAATATAATTAATATGGCGCACAGGCTTATAAAAAAGAGTCGTGGCTCTGGGATCTACAAACGTGGACTGAGTCCTGGGCACCTCCGAGACTTGACACGTGCCTGATACAGCATCTGAGGGGACTGCCAGTCTCTTCACACCGAGGGCCTCCTCCAGCAACTTTCCACCCCTAGGACACTACCGGTGAAAACGCTGGAGAAGGAAACGAAAACCTAGGCAGAGGCAGCACCCGGAGGAAGCGGCAGCCTCCAGCCCGGCAGCTCTGGCTCCGCACACCCGAGGAGGGGGCAGAGCCGCGGGGAGGACCGGCCCCCCGTCTCCCAGGCGGCACTGACACGACCCATGCTCCGGGTCCTCCTGCAGCAAGCCCCCACGCGGCGCAGTGTGCAGAGCCCGGGGGCGGCGGGGCAGCCCTGTCACCGGCGCTTCTTGCTGGCTCGGGGCCCCTTCTTTCTCTTGAGGATCAGCTGGTAGAGGCGCTCCAGGCCGGGCTGCAGCCCCAGCCCGTCCACGGCACTGCAGCCCTGCACGTGGGTGAGGGTGGCAGCCGCCAGCTCTCGGACAGCCAGTCGCTTCTCCACCTCAGCGGCGCTCAGCGCGCCGGGCCGGTCCTGCTTATTGGCCAGCACCAGCACGGGCACACCCTGGTTGTCCGAGGCCCGGCTGATGCGGTGCAACTCCACCTTGGCCTCCTCCAGCCGCTCGGTCTCCGCCGCGTCCACCACGAACACCAGCCCGTCCGTGCGGCGGGTGTAGGAGCGCCACAGCGGCCGCAGCTTCTCCTGGCCCCCCACGTCCCACACCTGGAAGGTGATGCCGCGGGACCCCCCCAAGGGCACCCGGATCTTCTCGGTGTTGAAGCCCTTGGTGGGAGCACTCTGCACAAACTCCTTGAACTTGAGGCGGTAAAGGAGGGAAGTCTTGCCGGCCTCGTCCAGCCCGACGACCACCACATGCAGGGCCTGGAGGTGAGGCAGGAAGGGGGCGGCGGGCGCCATCTCGGCCAAGTGGTTCCCCATGGGGAGCCGCGGCCTCGGCCCCTCAGGAGCTGGCCCCAGCAGCGGCAGGCGGGGACCGGGACGTCGTGGGCTGCGCTGAGAGGTCACCACGGTCACCTGGGGAGGTCCCCGGAGAAAAAGCAGGCGTTTAGTAATGAATACGAAATCTGGAATCTGCTGCCTC
>PVIR01012760.1:12796-43977 GCA_004026965.1 Petromus typicus | reverse complement strand
CAGTTTGTGATTGCTACATCTTGGAAACAACCCAAGTGTCCATCCACTGGAGACTGGATAAAAAAGCTGTGGTTCTTCTACAGAATGGAGTACTACTCTGCCATAAAAAATGATAAGTTTGAATCATTTCTACTTAAATGGACATACCTTGAGGATATCCTCAAAAGTGAAATAAATAGGTCACAGATAGATACATATCACATCTTTTCTCTGGTATGAGAAAATGAAGATGTAAATGAGTCTTCGCATTGTATGTTATATATTGTGAAATAGAAAATGCTCAATGTAAAATAAGGCGAAAGGGGGACAATGTGGAGATTGTAACAAAAAAGTAAGGAAACAAATTTTATATATATTGGGGGGTGGTAGGGTGGATGGGGCTATGGGAAAAAATGAGAATTAAGTTGTGTCTTATACTGGTACAAATCCCCATTATGGAGTGCAATCATGATGTGTATATTTAATGTACCAATAAAGATTTAAAAAAATAAAAAAAATAAATAAAAGGTAACTGCTAACATGAAGATTATTGACATAACAGAATTTAAATTGCCCAAAAGAGAAAAAGGAAATATTATATTTGTGGTTGGATATTTAAAAATCATTCACTCACAGATGTATATAAAGAGTCAATTCCATTCGTTTGCCTCAGCAATATATGATAATATTAGTATTTAAAAGAAAATGTCCCCTTAGCTAAAGCTTGACACAGCAAAAATATTATTTTCCAACTTGATTCCAACATCCTTCTATCATGTAACAGAAAGGTGTATTAAATCCTTAGCTATCTTTCTCCATTTCCATGACAGTATGGAGATGGTACACAAGGGACAAATGAAGGAGGAAGTTAGGATTCAATTAAAGAGTAAGGATCATGAAGTGCAGAAAGACCTAGTAATACTATAAAGACCTATTCCCCTACCTCTGAAGAGCCAATGAAAAGTCATGCAGTAGTGCAGTCTCCTGAGAGCTAAGCTTGGGAAGAGGGACTCTACAATACTATTTGTAGTTTTTCTTCTAAAATTCAATCACTGTGACCCTACAGGTCATCAAGGATGAGTTAGTATAAAAATACCTCTTTCCCTCCAGTGCTCGCCTCTTTTACCAGTGATTTATATTGCATCCACACAACCAGAAGCTACAGGATACAGTCTATTCAGACCAATTTCCTGGGAGTCAGGTTGGAAGGATAAAGGTATAGTTCAATGGGGAAAATGAGAATCAAGATGTGTCACATACCGGAACAAATTGTCATTATTGAATGTGATTTGATGTATAAAAGGTATCGATAAAATCAATTAAATACTGAATGAGTAAAAAGAAAAAAGTCTTCCAAGTAAACCAGTTTTATTATTTAAACAATAGTGGAAATAATGATATATTGAGTTCCTTGGTTAACTAGAAAAGTTTAAGCTGATGTTTAGGATAATCTTTTAAAGCTATAAAATATTTGACAATAATGAAGTGTCAAAAATCTGTTAAGATTTCAGGAAAGACATGAAAAACTAAATTAGTTTCCTTACATTAGCCCTTTTTTATATAATGAAAGCAAAACTTTTTGAAAAATCATGCTACTAAAACTTTTCTGTTGTTCGAAATTTATTTCTAATTCTCATTTTTGCTAGTGAAACACTGATACCATAGTAACCATCTTATTTCTCTTATTTGAGTCTCTGGCCTCTTCACATCTTATTGTCAAGTTGTTTCCAGAAAGTCTGCACTTATCAATACTCTTTTATAGTGGAAAAACGGCATCTAATTTCATTAGCTATTAATTTTCTTGATTACACACATATGTATCATGTGGTTTACACCTTTAAGTATCTGAAAATTCTTATGTTATCAGCTTTGCAAAGAAATTACCTAGAATAAATACTCATTGGTATCAATATATTATATATTCACTACTTTTATACAGTAATTTGTTGTATATATTAGTCTATCAGAAATCTATTTTGTTATAAAGAAAAGTTTAAGCAGAACAAGTGCAGTATTTTACTGCACAGCTAGACAGATTTTACAGTGTTATTATTGAATATTTTACTTTCTCAATGACCTGAGAAGTTCTTTGCAGTATTTAACATTGATTTATGTTAAATTAAAGATAAAGAAAAGGCATTCTTCTTTTGGTTTATTACATAATCAATTGTAACACATGGTGAATTACTTGCATGGTTCTGTGTTTCTTGAATAACAATACCTGTATCAAATAGGCTCTGTGCCTGCTACAAACAAATCACAACTTCATTTGCTTGTAATCTCTTTCCAGAAGGATTTAGATTTTACAGTACTTCAATGGCTTCGACTAATAATATAGAATTCTGAGACCTACTTGATTTCTGTCTTTGTGTATACATTTTTCATTAATATGCTTTATTAGGTATTCGCAGAAATTAAAATTTTAAAAACACTTATCCTTCAAAAACTTATTTAATACATTTTTATACAGCCAAATCTAATTTTCTTCCTTTCAGCTGTAAGTGACTTTGTATTTGGCAAGCACAATTCCATAAGGAAACACTTTCCCTTTCTTTTCCACATTAGTTTTACCTTAGTAGTTCCCTTCTACTTGTATTTCAAAAAAGGCTTAGTTTATCAATTCTGTCCTCTACAGATTCCATTTTTCTGGCATTAATTTTGTTACAAACATCCTTGATTAATTTTGCTTTAATTTCTTGATTTTACCTTTCTTACTGTCTTTACTTAGTATTATTGGTTTAATCTGTACAGATGTTTTGCATAATTGCATTTAAAATCTGTGATTCTTCAACTGCACTATATTTTTTAATAGAAACAAAGTTCTTATATCATTTGTAAATGTGACATACACAGAATCGGAACTGATTTAGATTCTACTAGCAATTTATCACTACAACTTGTGGGCCTATGATGGACTTACTCTGATACTCACCTATACAATTAGCATCAGTGTTGTAACGATATACTGCGAGTCTTTAATCTTTGAAGATGTTCACTGGACCACTTCACAGAACGAGCAATTTTTATTTTGCTTTCAGGAACTCGGTCTCCACTTGAATGATAAAATGCTCTACTTTTCTAAATTAAATATTATGCTTATAAAGATTTTAGACAAAAGGTCTTTTGTTTAGAAACAGTCAGTATGAATAAAGAATACTGCTGCTCACTGTACCACTCACATAGTAAGCTTTGAAAATGTAGCTGCTTCTGTACATGTGGGCTGAGGTTAGGGTTAGAGATCTGTATTTATAATGAACTCTCAGATGATACTTATGCTAATTTTTGGAGACTAAACTTTGAGTAGCTAAGAAGTCAGAGCATTTGAACAATCTTGGCTCTGCTTTAACGAGTCATTCTTTATAAAACAGTTATAGTTAAATCTGTCCCTCTAAAACTCAGATATTGCCAGTATAAAGCAGATAGAGGAGGCACTTAAAAGGGTGATTATACCGTGAGGCATCATCCTTATCAAATATGATTCAAGCCTCTGTAACAGAGGCTCCGTGGATGTTCACTGCTCCTGCCATGTGAGGTCAGAGTGCTCCTCTCTGGAAGATGAAGCACCGATGTGCCGCCTTGTAAGCACAAAGGAGCCCTCATCAGACAATCACACCTGTGAGTGGCTTGATCTTGGACTTACTGCCCTCCCCAACTGTGAGAAACAAATGTCTCTTCTTTGTCTTGGTGATTCTGCTATAGAAAATGTGAGGACTAAAACCCACAAATTTGATCAAAACACAGAATAAACTTTTAGGTTAAAAAAGAGACTACTGTAAAAGAGACAACGCTATGAAGCCCCTCAAAATACTCTGTCTAATTTCAAATCCACTTATTTAATCCCCCATATCACTTTTGGAAGTAGTGCTGGAAGCCAACTTTTATGAATATCATTAATGGTCCCATCATGCCTTCAGGGATGTCCTTATTTGATTTAAAATATTTACTTTCATGTTCATTTTAAATTTGGGGAAGGGCCAGAAGTTATGCGATGCCCAATCCTGTTCACAATATGGACAAGAACACCCCAGAATGTACTTACAAGTTTGCTTTTCTGTTGGACAGCTCTCGGCAGCAGTATTCATGTTATTTTTTATCAGATATCATAAAGATATGAAAGATGACTTTCAGAACTGCTTCAGGAAATTTCAAGAATGATGAGATAGTTTTGTTCAAAGTGCATTGGGATATTTTGAGGTGGGTTAATAGTAATGCTTCTTTTAATGTAATTTTAGATTCACCTTACATTTCAGTCATCTCCTATATTTGCCAAAATATAATCTTCCAAGAGACCATTGTCTAGTAACAGCACTTTTGTGAAGAACTACACGTTTTTGTTGCTTAGAAAATGTGGTGTATTTCCAGTCCTGTCTTCGAATACTTTGTGCATCTTATTCTTATCTATACTTCGCTTGCTCTTTCATGTATTTTTAGGGAATTTTCATAGTTTACGTGTCAAAACTAGATCTACTATGTATAACAAATTTCATACATGAATTTTCTCCCTCTGAAATCGAAGCAAATTGACATATTCCTCTGAAGTTTGAGCACGGATAAGTGTGAGTCAACCTCAATTGGATGTGATATACTCAGCCTATTGTTTCTAATAGAGGGAATAAAGGCAGCAGGGCCAATGGACGAAGAGAGGGTCTCAGAAACAGACATAGTAAATGTTGAAGAAGACATCATGGATGCATCTGAAGGTTAAAAAATAAAATAAAACTGGGTTCTTTAGAGAGCATTCTTCCAGGAAACAGAAGAAGAAGAGTTTGGATGTTGGTCCGTATTGCTTACTCTCTGAGCCTAACCCTCTGGTATATGTGTTGTACTTTCAAACATTTTTCTCAGAGGGCCTGAGATTTAGCTCAGAGTTTCTGGCACCTGGATCACAAGGCCAAGTTCCTTAATTCAATCCCTGATACAAAAAAATCTTCTCAGACTGGTAGGGGCCAGTGATGGTGATGTGAATGTAACAGTGGGGAATGAGGAGGTAGATAAGATCAAAGTGTGCTGTGTACTGGTATGAAATTGCCACTATGAAACTCATTATTCCATATAATAAGTCTGCACTAATAAAAATTTTCAAGAATTAGGAAATAACTAGCATTTTCTTAACCCCTTTTCTATCAATACTAGTTAGTGGTTTTTGTTATTGAAAATTAATGATTCTGACAAACGCTGTCTTACCATAGTGAAATACTTCACTTTAAAAATAAATAGTATAATGTTCTAAAAAATTATTAAGATAGAAGTCCATCTTTTGTCTTACATATCTTACTGATGAAATGAGAGAAGGAGCCTGTGAATAGATAAAGTAATTTTCCTTATTGTTTAGTTCTCAAAAGCCTTTGAAGGATGATTTAAAATAACCCCCCCCAAACACACACACACACACACCAGAGAAGCAAAATAAATCAAGCTGGTACACAAAAGGATATTTTAAAACATTTTTCTATCTATAAAAACAATGACATGACTGTGGTCTGTCTACAGGTACTATAGCCTTTTCGGGAAAAGTGTGTTCAACACTGGTTAGGACATAAAGAACAAGCAATATAGTAACTTCATTTTAGAGTAATACTCATGGTTTCTTCACTTCCAGGCTTTGTCTGCTTGTTTTAATGTAGCAAAGGAAAAAAAAAAACATATTGGATCTGTTGAGGATTAGCAGATTCTAACTGCAATATTTTTAAAGCAACTGAATTAATATGTAAAATGTATACCATGATAATGCACAAACCAAACCACAGAGAATTGCTTTATATGTTTTCAAAAATATTTGCATCAACATGTCACTTGTATAGTTTTATTTGCTCTGCCTTCTGTTTAGATATCATTATAAAGCTTACAGTCGTAGATCGGGCTTTCTCAGAGGTGACTGGATCTAGAAAATATGACTTTGGAATTGATTCACGGTGCAATGCTAGGATCAAGGGCACTAGGATTAAGAGTGTGAGTGCCATCTGCCCCAAGCAACCTGAATAAGATAGAAAGGATAGAAAAAGCTGTTGTTGATCCTCATTGCTTTGTTACCTTCTACTTCCCACACACCATTTCTACTCTCAGCTGTCTGTGCCATGCCATGCGGCCTTGGAGTCCTCTCATTATAGACTGAAATCCCTAAAAACTGTGATCTAAATAAACTTTCCTGTATTAACTTTGAGTGTCAGGTATTTTGTCTCAGCAAAAGAAAAAGTAAAGCGTGTGTGTTTTTTTTTCTCACAAAAGTAATGACATCTTCCATAGCTAAAGATATGACTGAAACTAAATCCTTATCAGAAAAAAATGCAATTCAGAGAAGAGTAGAAATATATCTAAAATAATACACAAGATATTATGCAGAAGGAAGGAAGGATAAGAACATAAAGAAAGGATAAGAGGCGAGAGAGGTAAAATTACCAAGTTATATTATATGCATATCCTAACCTGCCAAAATGAAATTCATTAATCTGTCTAATACACACTAATAAAAATATGACAGAAGATACCTGTATTTATATTTTATTCATTTGAAAACTAATTTTTAAGTCATGTGTAAAAAAGCAAAGAAAAAGGAAATTAAAATTTACTTATTCATAATGATAGTAATTGGTAAATAAAGTCTTCTACAAATCTCTAATACTTTTTGGATACCTAGCAGGAAATTTCCCTCTAAATATGTCATCTGGACAAAATAATTACTTCTAATCTAAAGCTAACATATAGTTGTGTATTTTTCACATAGGAAGAAATAATTTATAGGAAAATATTTAATCATTTATGTAAATTTGTTTTAATTCTTCCTCCAATTGACCTGAAACTTTTAAATTAAACAAGAAATCTACTTTCTGTGCTATACTTTATCTTGTGAAATGTATCAACTATAATCTAAGGATTATAGAAATGTATTAGCATTTTTTGTATAAAACAAGGAACCTGAAAAACAGTTAAATGATAAATACAAATATATAGTGTGTTGTTAGGAACTGTGGACAATTTACTCAGATTTAGGACCTACTTACTAGGATTTATGCTGGGGATCAACTACTGGGGTTATTGCAGATATCTGCCCCATCCTGTGGGATCTGAAACTACAAGGATTACTGCACCAGGATTATTGGCTTTAAAATTTACTAGGACTTACTGGGATTTAAGGATTGTCTGCCCCACCCTATGTAATCTTCAACTATCAGGATTATTGTGGGACTGTGCTTGAAGGCTTGTTATCAAATAAATGTACAGCTGAGTTTGGGTTATAGGCTCTTCTGCTCCACCTTCTGCTGCTGTGGTATTTGGCCTTTCCTGCCACTGCTCAGAGTAGAAAGAGCTGAGCCTGGGCTCAGCCTTTTTCTCAAGGTTCCAACTTTCTTGTCTGTTAGTTGTTAATCCTTTTGCTGTGGGACTCATAAGGAACTGGAGTTTGCCATGAGGGTTCTGGTTGCATCCTTTTTCCCAAACTCCTACACTGTACGTCTGTATATATGTATACACACAATATTTCCTATTGTTATAATTGACCACATCTTTGAAAAGGAGTAACCTCTGGTTGGTATGGAGGATGTTCCTAATGGCACCATATAGAAACACTGCCTTTGTGGATTCCAAATAAATCTATTTATAGTTTTGTGCCTACAAGACTGCATGGCATAAATAATTTATCTTATGACCATTATGTGTATACCATTTGGAGAAATGACACGTGAAATTTCATAAACTGACTGAAGATAAAAGTATCTTTTCTGAAATATTCATATCCAAATTTAAAAAGACTCTAGATGCAGAGGTGAAAAACATCATGAATATATCACCACTGAGGTCGAGTCTCAGTTTCTGGGATGTCTCACTCAAGGCAGGACAGAAAATATTAGAAAGAAATGAAATGCTCATAAGAAGAATTTAGAACAAAATATTACTTTTGTCGACATTTTAATGGGTGTTTTTTTCTTAGCTTCATCAGCTACAGGCATTTATACTTAAATTAAAAAATCTGTTCTTGTTTATTTTTATCATGAAGTTAAACATGAAAAGACTCAATAAACACAAAATGTGTGTAGAAAAAAGAATAACATTTTAATGTGGAAATTTTTTAGTCACCAAAAGCAAAATGTACACATACCTTTTTATCAATTGACAAATCTGTCAAAATTCTAATAGAATAAGGAAACATAGATTTTTAACTACTCAATTTCTTATTGTTATCTAATGGTTAGAAACAAGCTATGAAATGTTTCTGTAAAGATTATTTTTCTAAGAATTTTCATTTCCCCAAGAATTTCCGTTAGTAGTTTAATAGGCTTCTTTTAATATATTAAAGTTATATGCAAGTAAATTATGTAAATCAAAGTAACTAGGTTTTTGTAAAGGATTACTCTGAAATAAATCTTATTCTTCTAATTTCTTCCAATGTTATAACTAGATATAGTCAAATTTCCCATTATATATAAATTCTCTGTTTTATTTTGTAAATTTTTGTTTTATTGTTTTGTGGCACCTCAGGCCTTTCACATGTTAGGAAAGCACTCCAACACTAAGGTACATCCCCAACCCTTATCACATAATTTAATGACATGCTATTTCTGGTTAATGTAGTTAAATTTGTACTGTTATGCTGACACTTAATGATAAACTCCTCAAAGTAATAATACATATTTGATTTTTATCATGAGTTTGTAATCACCTGGTTATGGTAGATTATACTCTCTCCTATATCAACAACTACAGTCTTTTCATACCATGATAAGCAAAATGGGCTTTGCTTCAAGATTGTAACTTTCACAAAGTTAATGGAAATGAAAATGGAGAGAATGTTCAACATTAAAATAGGCCATCAGTATGATGTGAGGATAGTCTAGAGGCTAGAATCCATTTAGGATATTCTTGTTTTCTGAACAAGTATTTGAAATGATAGGTATGTCAATTAGTTTGAGTTATTTTACATTGTATTTATTCACAATATCTTGTTTTACTCTGTAAACATATAAAAGTATTACTTATCAAATTACCAACCAGAGCAATAGCAAAAGGCTACATTTGGGAGTCACTTAATCAATACTGCTAATATTTGCTTGCATAATGGTTGTCAAAGTGAGAGTAAAAATAGTAAGGTAAAGAGATTTATGACTTCCTGTTTGGTTTACCTCTAGATACTATTATTTGAGAATACATTCATTACCATAGTAGTAAGCATATATATATATATATATATATATATATATATATATATATATATATATGCAATTATTGTGCCTATCCATATTGGTTGGCATTATTTAATAAATATATACTTGTAGATAATTTCAAAAAGTAGTTTTTCACTTTATTATTTGTGAAGAAAAATCCTTGTTCTGTATTATGACTCTTGTGTAGATGTCCTCCAAAAGCCTCATGAAGTCATATCTGGGTCTTTTTCAAAGGTGGCTGGATGTAGAGTGTGTGATAGTGGAATGAAGAGTCTGTGATCATTAAATTAGCCCAATGATTGGCTTTTCATAGTTCTGAGGAGGCTCAGGGTGCCCTGCCCTGGGTGTGATTGTTACCTGCCCTTAAGGTCAGGATATAAGGGACTGAAAAAGGGCTGTTATTCTGTCGTTTGCTTCTTTTGTTGTCTTCTGCCTGCCATGAAGCATTTCTGCTCTGTGATACCTCTTTGTCATGCCTGCCACCCTGCTTTGAAGCCAGCTGATGATGAGTTGAATCCTGTATAAACCATGAGCCAAAATAAACCTTTCCTCACATAGCTTTTGGTGTCAGGTATTTTGTAACAGCAAGGAGAAAAGTGAAACATTCTAATCAAGATGGTTTATTTTCTCATGAAGATTAAGAACTACACAATCCATATGGAATGGCTTATGCAAAGATCTCTTAATTATAAACATTTTCACAACTCAGTTTCTGGGTCATTTTACCCAAATTACCATTCTAACACATTGATGAAGTACTGGGCTGTATTACCATGGCCAATACTGTGTCATCATATTTTTGTGTTCTAGGGTTTGTGGCTTTATCTCGGTGTCTCATATTTTCATTTGTTAAACAGATTATTTTTTCCTGGGTTAAAATGATTAAATGAATTATCCTATGTAAATCATGTACAACACTGCTGGAATATACTAATCATAATATAGACATGATTTATTAATATTAGCATTAACATTCTATGAAATTTCTTTTATTTGGCAGATGGCAGGATTACAGATGTAAAAGAAGTTATGAAAGCAATTTCTGTAATGCATCATTATATAAACTGCATATCCATGTGCAATGAATTATAGGCATTTATTACAGAACTCATATTTCACATCACAAGTGAGTTATACTGTCTCCAATTTTAGGTAAGATAAAGTGCAGAGCATTTAACATACTATTCCAGGGCTAAAAGACAGGAGGTTACAAAGCCATATGGAGACCTTATGTCTCTGCCATCATCTTTTAGCTGATACTGTTTTTCTCTTTTATAATTTTGCTGATTTTCATAGTTACTGAAATATGGAAAAAATTATCATGGGTAAGTTTGTAGGTTCAAGTTTGTGCTTTTTGAGTTGGGACACAAATGACTTTGGAGGAGTTACTTCTGTGAACATTCTTTAATCTGAAGGATGGAATATTTTCATTTTAAGATATATGTACACTGATCAAGGCAATGAGATATGAAACACTTGATACTCTGTTGTCACATGGAAAGGTTTCAGCATAATTTTATTATTTGCATATGAATCTTCCACTAAAAACCTTAGCCTCTATGGAAGGATGTGACTAGGTTTGTTGAGAAAAGAGTTGCTTAGGGCTTAAAATATAAACTACAATCAACTATCACATAACGAAGTTTCATTCAATGATGAACCACATATAAGGTGATAATTCCACAAGGGTTACAATGGAACTGAAAATGTTTATCATCTGGTGACCTTTAGGTATCCTAATGTTATGGTCTAACACATTACTCACATTTTTGTGATTATATAGTGAAAAACTATATTTACTGTCATTTATATTAAAGATTAGCAGTACAATTAGTATATACAGCATATGCAACTACTTGGTAGTGGTAATAAAACAAGTGTTTTACTGGTTGGTGCATTTACTATAGTGTATTTTACTATTAACGTGGCTCTTCTACATATAAAAAATGTTTATTCTCAAACAATATGCTGTGTTACGTGCACAGCAGGTTGGTGCAGCTCTTATCGACGATATCCTTTGATCGGATCAATAATCTATGTACAATGACTGACATACCACTGAGTAAGTACAAAGATCTTTTCTATGGAATGAAATTTAAAGATGTGTTTCCCAGAATACATCCTTGTCATTAAGTACCTCATGGATGTATTGTCCCTTCAGCATTCAGTGTACTAATATATTTCACAGCATGAATGTTATGTTTTCAAGTCATCAGCCAGATTCTTAGATTTAACTATGATAAATATTATCACTTTTATTAGTATTCATACATACAACAAAAATTATAGATGGCTTGTATCCAGGAAAGTCACTAACAACATTAAGATGAAAAGCTGTACCATACATAGCCTCCAATTTTATATCTCAAAACAGAACTGAAAAGCCACTTTGCCTCATTAATTTCTCAGTTTGTATTACCGAGAAACTTGCCTTCTTCTCTTTCTCAATTACCGTATCCAGTTTACATGGGGAATTCTATGTATAAAGCTATTATTTGTACTACTTACTTTCACAATTGCTGAAGTAAGTGCTACAAATAATTAATACATTATTCAGTAGTACAGTTTATACTATTTTTTCTTAAACTAAAAACACAGAAGTGAAGATTACGCTTATTTTATAACAACTCCTAATAACAAAATAATTTACAAAAAATTAAACCAAAGTAGCAAATTAACACATTGACTTTGAAAAGATATATGGTGAACACCAGTAATTATCATATATTAGGCTAAATATTGTTCAAAAGATGCAGAATGCATTTCAAGCTTTTGCTGTCTTTGTGAAGGTTAGAATGGGTATGACAAGAAGTAATACTTTAAAAATCAATCAGATTTATACAGGGGAAAGGACTCTAAAGACCTTTTGCAAGATCTGAAATTTAGAGAAGAAGTTATTTTTGTTTTCATTTTTAAAATGTATTCGGAATTTTTAAGTGAAAAAAATCACATCAGTACATATATGAAGTAAAAAGTGTTGTTTTCATACTTCTATATATTGTGGGCTGACCAAACTATACTTCATACTAAACAGTCATCTCTTCTTTGTAGTGAGAAAATTACACATCTTTCTTTTAGCAATTTTGAAATATACATTATTACCTAGAGTCACCATACAGTGTGACAGAATACCAGAACGTAATACTGCTGAACATTGTACCTTTCAGAAAGTGTCTGTCCCATTGACCCCCTACCCTCTGACAATGACTATTCTACTTTCTACTTCTTTATGGTTGAACATGTTTTATTTCACTTATAAATGAGGTCACATGATATTTGTTTCCAGGTAACCACATTATTTCTCTTAGTACAATGTCCTCTAGGTATGTCCATATTGTTACAAATTATAGGATCTCTTAAGTGGTATTCCATTATGTGTAGACACTATATTTTAAAAATTCATTTGTGTATCGATGTGAATCTACATTTATTCCATGTGTTGACAATTGTGAATATTGCTATAGTTAACAGAGGAGACAGATATCGCCTTGACATACTGATTTTCATTTCTTTTGGCTATTTCTCCTGAAGTGAGATTGTTGGATTATACAATATTTATACTTTTACTTTATAAAGAACCTCTATATTATTTTCTAAAGGGATATACTAGTTCACAATATCATCAACAGTTTACAAGGATTTATCCCAGATTTTCACCCACATTGGTTATAATTTGTATTTTTGCAATAACAAATATGTGTAAATGAATCTTACTGTGCTCTTAATTTGTATTTGTGACTACTAGAGATTTTAAATATTTTCTCCTATACTTGTTGGCTGTTTGCACACCTTCTTTTGAGAAATGTCTTCTCATATTCTATTCCAACTTTAATAGTGTTAGTATTGTCATTAATTTCATTATATTATATACAGTGTTTTGAATATGAGCTCCTCATTAAGTGATTTCAGAATAATTATTATTAAAATGCCATAGTACCTAAATCTATCTGCAAATTCAATACAAATCATATCAAAATCCCTATATAATTCCCCATAGAAATAGAAAAAGAATTCTATACTACATATACAGCCAAAGAAGACCACCAGTAGCCAATATCTTCTTGAGAAAAAAAAAAAAAAAAAAAAAACAGTGCTAGACACACCATACTACCAGACTTTTAAGCATATTACAAGGCTATGGTAATCCAAACAGCATTGTACTGGCATGCCAAGTGGACATATCTACCAGTGGAATAGGATAGAGAGGCCAGCCATAAACCCACTCATCTATGGTCACTTGGTTTTTCTAAGAGTATAGAATGGAGAATAATAGTCTCTTCAATAAAAGGTCTGGGAAAACAGGATATATACATACAGAAGAATGAAAAATGGCCCCTTATCTTCTCCCTCAAAATGTGTTAGAATTAAACATAAAACTAATGGAGAGAAACTTGAGCAAAAATCCCCATGGCATTTCCCTGGGCAGTGATTTGAGTAAGGCTCTAAAAGGCACAGGCAATAAAAGAAAACAAAACAAAACAATACACAAACAGGAGTGAATCAAATGGAAAAGCTTCTGCATGGTGAACGAAAAAAAATAAAGAGAAAACCCATGGACTGGGATAAAACAGTACTTTTGTGTGAAAGTAGGACAGGTCTTTATGATTAAACCAAATAAAAGCAACGCAATTGTTTTCATTGTAAATAGAATGTGTGTGGCTATTTCTGAAAGAGTGTCTAATGATGAGAGCTATTCATGTTCGAGTGCTCGATATGGAAACCAGGACTGTTTCAAGCAAATCTTTGTGTTACTGGATTTGTACAACCACAAAAAATATGCTCTTATTATGATCATGTTGCCAAAGGTACACAAAGGATTGGATAGAATATGGTCATGAAATTAGGATTTAAAATCACTAAATTTACAGCACTAGCATTAACATCTTGGTGGATAGAAAAATAACTTCCTAAGTGGGTAAATGGAAATGTAGGAAATTAATCAGATCCTCTTCTTTATTTTTGAGCTCATTGATGATTACAAAGAATATTCGGAATTGCTAGATTTCCTAACATGTTAATCAACAAGAACAAATTATATTATTCTCTTATTTCCCCTCCCTTCATTTGCATATAGTAGCAGACAGAGGAGTAAAATTTATTCTGCATTACACTTATTTAATAGTATTTGTTTTATAATTTCTACCAGGTCCGTGAGTCACCATAATGCACTAGCTCATAACATTACCTGTGTGAATTGCAAAGGATGATGTGAACTTAACAGTGTGAGCAGGTTACTGCTGCACTTGAGAGGGAACTTGTAGAGTGAGCAGAACAGACGTGGTGTCTCTTGTAAGTTGAGAAGCTTTTCTAATAGCATTGTTTTAGTAACACTTTTGAGAGGGGGGCTGGAGAAATGGGGGGACTGTGGTTTGCTGACATGATCCCTGTGTCCTTTCTAATATGTGACATGTCTTCCGGTACTGCTTGTCACCTGCTGACGTGTCCTCTGTGACTTAAGTAAAACAAAATCTTCATTTTTCTATGATGGTGGATAGGCTCAATTGAACAGGTGGTGTCCTTGTCCAGACTCGGTCACTATGCTTCTTGCACAGATCATTATTCTCATAAGATATTCACACACACACGTACACACAAACACACACACACAGAGAGAGAGAGAGAGAGAGAGAGAGAGAGAGAGAGAGAGAGAGAGGTAGGAAGAGAAAGGGAGGGGATTCTTCTTGGGAAATACTGAGATGTAACCTTTTAAACATACATATTCCCAACAATATCTCTCCAAAACTTTAATGTTCATCATCAACTTCCAATAGAGATCTAATACTATGGAGTACTGACTAAAGTACTTAAAGGCTTTCCATTTCTTCAAGGGCATTTAATGACCTAGTGTTCTACAGCATACATTTTATGGCTTTCAATAGAATTTCAGGGCATAAAAAGGATTACAGTAAACACTCATAATTCTCTCTGGGGTAAATCAGGTGTCTTTCTATAGGCCTTTCTGCTTAGCTACAAAGTTACTAGAAGAGGTTAGTGAATCATCTGAAAATCAAATTATCAATAAAGTACACTATCACATTCTACTATTGAGATAGTCATTTTACTTTTTTCATATTAGGAAAAAATAAGCTATATTAAAAACCTACAAGGTAATATAAGCCACCTGATAATTTGATTAAATAGGAATTACAGCAGATTTGGGGATTGTTTTATTGTAAATAACAGAACTAACAACCATGTTACAGGATCTACATGAATTATTTCTAGAAAAACACTTCCCTAGAGGATCTCAAGCACATACTTACCTAAATACCAAATAGCACATGTTTTCTCAAAAGGGCAGAAATATATCACAGACTTATCTGACAAACAGGATATGTATCACTTGTTTCCATTAATGTGTGTATGTGTGTGCGCGCGCGTGTGTGTGTGTGTGTGTGTGTGTGTGTGTAGGTGCACACATGCATTGGGGCTGGAAGTTGCATTAACATATTTTTAACGTGTCAGAAATGATCCACTTTTGAACATTCTCTTATAATGAGAATCTAGATTTTTTTTCCCTTGCTTGAGAACTTCTCCTTTGCCTGTGTCTTCTCATGATTGCTTAGAGAGACATTGAATAGATGGATATTTATTGTAATAATATACTGATTTATAATTTTTACAGATAACTTTCATTCACTATTACTAACCAGTTTTTTTTCTCTTTTACTTATATTAGCCTAGCCTCAGCTGTCACATCAAATGATGCCAAACTGTTTCTTCCATCTCTATACTTAGTAGCATCTCAGTTTCTCCTTATAGTCACCACAATGATCAAATGTTTAATTTTTAGTAATGGAAAATTTCTCATAATGATAAAGATGTTAAAACAACCTACATGTCCATCAATTGTAAATAAACTGAGTGCAATATACCAATATGGTGAGATTCCAGTTTGGAATACAAAGCAATATAGGACAAGCCACAACATGAAATAACCTTGAAAAATCATGTTAGGTGAAAGAAATCAGTCACAAAAAAACTACCCATTTTATAATTTCATTAATATGGCATGCTAAAATAGAAAAGTCATGCACACAGAATTAAGACTAGTGGTTTTGAGAGCTGACAGTGAGAATCAGGATTAACTAGAAAGGGCCTTGAGGAATCAATGTGGTGACAGAAATGTATCAACATTTTATTGTTGTAATGGTTGTAAAACTGGATAAATTTATCAGAAACTCTTTGAACTTTTATGTAAAATGAATTATAATGTTCATTAGTGATACCTTAATAAAGCTATTAAAATAGTACTGTAGACAATGAATTGAAAAATGAAGGTTCTACCCATCAATGTTTTTCTTAACATTTTCTTCTTTTATGTTAAGTTCCTTTTATACAGTTTTTCTGTACCACATATGCTTTTGACATTATTCTTCTAGTAACTACTTGAGATTAGTCATAAGTACTATAGAAACATTAATATAATAAATATGCTTTTACTGTCAGGATATTCACATTCCATATTCAATGTGGCTGATTGTATTACTCTGGACCAATCTCTTTGTGCTCTCTGATTTCTTTATTTGAAAAAAAAAAGATGTTCTGCCTTTACAAAGTATTTAAGTATACACATTCAAATGGAATATCTTGAAAATATCAGATACTATCAATTAAGCAATTTGAATAATGTACTGAGATGAATATTGCTGTAAGACAGCTTTTTAGTGAAGTTTAGTTCCATTTGATTTTGTTCAAATGCATTTTCTGTTGAAAGCTACATTGCCTCATTGTGAATATGCCAAAGTGCATACTTTTATTACATAAAAATAGATAAAAATGTGATAAAATAGTAAAGCAGACACTATATTCTAATAATACATTATCCATAATTATTCAGGAATGTTAAGAATGCAAAATTTTGTGAGTGACCTATTCAAAGTATGTTTTTCTGATAAATATATATAATAATAAAAATCTGTGACAAAATACCACAGATGTATCAAAATTGCTCAGCTATGTTTTGTAATTTAAGCATATAATGAAAATATTTAATATGTTGGAATTGTAAGAATTTGTAGACACTTAAGATAAAAGATTAGTGGTAGAAGGATAAAGGATTGATGGTAGAAGACTAGGAGGTACATGAAAGTAGGTATAATGAAAATTTGTGTGTGTGTGTGTGTTTGTGTGTGTGTGTGTGTATGTGTGTGTGTATTTTTTTCCCTTACTATTCCTGTGATTTAATTTTTTATCAGAGTTAAATTGAGTGTTTTCATATGTTGTTTTCCTAAGAATGTATGTCTCATTGATTTTAAAATTATGCTTTTCAAACTAAATTTATGAATGTTTATTTAATGTATGTATGTCATGTTAACATTGCAACCGTCTATCTATAGGTTTCTCTGATGGTCTCTGGACCCTTTTTGAAAATGCTTTACTAGTATATTGTATAGTAGACAATGATTACATTCAACATGGAGAGTTGACACCTTTATGTAAATGTATCTTTTTTTTCCATTTACTTCTTTTCTCATCTCTAGATCCTCTTCCCATTAGCAAAAGATCTGTTTCTCACTTTCCTTTGTCTATTTTATGTACCCTTTAAATTATTTAGTTTTTGAGTTTTGCATATAACAGAAGCTCTTAAAATGTAAAATTCCCAAGTTAATTGAAATCTTAGAGAAAAAATATCAAGAAGCTTATTTTAAAATGGGAATTCTATATAACATACACATTAACAAAGTAATGTCTTAGGAAATGATTGAAGTTTCTTTAGTGGAATGTTAGAATTCTACTTCATTTTTTAACTTATTTTTCCTCAGTACAAATGAATTTTAAAGTTAAAAATAAATTAAATAGCAACATTAATACAGAATTAATATAATAGAGTGGCTGATAAAATCAAACTTGTGTCAACCTCTATAGATCCAATTACATAAAACAGATAACTTCTCTCCTTTTTGGTTATATGACCTTGGAAAATTTCTTACCATCTTTGAGTGCCAAGTTATCTGTAAAATGCATTTATAAAGTTTCAGGAAGGAGTGAATAAAATAACATACAGACATCTACCTCCCAGTCTTCTACCATCAAGAGGACAGATTCTTTGGAGATAGGAAAGGATCTGGGGAACATGAGTATAGGGGAGTGGGGAGTAGAGAGCCTCAAAATGTAATACACATATACCAATTCCCCAAGGTCAATGTAGTTTCATGCATTGAAAACCTATGCTAATACAATTTGTAAATTAACAAAGCATATCATATATTTTAAATATTGAATGATGCAGGGCAAACAGTCAATGAACACAAAACTTAATAATTACTGATTGTATCTATAAATACAAATCAATTCTAATGTAGAATACTAATAAGAATTCCAGCTATGATACATTTCTCATAATTTTTTCTGTTAATTTGGTAATTATGCAAAAGAATTTAACTTTGTACATATTTATAAATATTATCTTTCAAATTTACTCAAACAATTTACTTTTTAAAATCATTGCTATATGATTGCCATAAAGCAATAACTAAAGCTAAATACTTTCTTTTGCCCAATCAAACTTGATCCTGTAAATAAACTTGAGATAGCAGAGTTTCATTATGCCACTGTCTGGCTCTGTCCTATTCAAAGTTCCAGTCCAACCGGTTCAGTTCCAGTCACTTATAGTAGGCAACACTAAGTGGTAATATCTTGTCCATAATTTAGTTTCGGCTTTGCCTTAAGATTTAGAAGTCATATCACTTGCTTTGTGAAACCTAAAGAATATTCAACAAATGTTTAAATGTCAAATGATGTTAAAATCAACAGCCTTTGTATTCATGAACAATGAACTTACTGAAAGAGAAATTAGGGACTCAATTCCCTCTACATTAACATTTGAAAAAATGAAACATGTAGGAATCAATCTAACAAAAGAGGTGAAAGATTTCTACTCTGAAAACAACAGCATTCTGTAAAGGAAGATCAAATAGGACATCAGAAAATAGAAACGCAGCCCTTATTACCGAGTAGGAAGAATCAGTATCATCAAAATGGCCATACTATCAAAACTACTATGCAATCACGATCGAAATCCCAACAGCTTATTTCATAGAGCCAGAGAAAATAATCCAAAAATCCATGTGGAACAAAGGCAACAAGGACATGGAAGGGAGTATCACTATCCTCAACTTGAATCTATATTACAAAGATACTGTGAGCAAAACAGGGATGGTACTGGCAAAGAAACAGACCCAAGGATCAGTGGAACAGACAAGAAGATCCAGAAGATCTTTGTATATCGCTTGGTATATCTGGATATACGAAACTACTTCAGCTTTGACAAAGGAGCCAAACACGCTCTATGTGAAGAAAGATAGCCTCTTCAACAAGTGGTGCTGGAAAAACTGAGTTTCAATTTGACCAAGATTAAAGCTAGATCTATCTCTTTCACCATGTGCCAAACTAAAATCAAGTGGATTAGAGACCTAAATATTAAAATAGAACCACTAAAATTGCTAGAAAATAGGTTAGATAGAACTCTTGAAGACATAGGTGTAGGGAAAGGCTTTAGGAAGAAAAATTTATCAGCATAGGAACTAGTTCAAAGAATCAACAACTGGCATCTCATCTTATTAGATAGCTTGTGCACAGCAAAGGAAACCACCAGTAAAGCAAAAAGACAACCTATAGTATAGGAAGGCATTTTTACTAGCTGTTTCCCTGACAAAGGACTACTATCTAAAGTATACAAAGAACTTAAAATAATTAAGTATTTTTAAATAATCTCAAACCACTGCAGGGGACTAAATGCCATAAAGAAATTCTGTGTATGCCTTTTCCAGTTACTCATTGTATTGAATTATTAGACATTTATGACAACAACCACAAAAATGAGAAACAGCCCATATTCAGTTCATTACCTTTTATCATAGTCCAGGTAGAGGCATGTATTTGCAGAAAAATTTAAAACCAAGTGATAGATGCATAGCTTTAAGAAGTATGCTCAAGTGACAGGCCATTCATGATAAATCAATTTG
Source organism: Petromus typicus (assembly GCA_004026965.1). NCBI lineage: Eukaryota > Metazoa > Chordata > Mammalia > Rodentia > Petromuridae > Petromus > Petromus typicus. The sequence continues at coordinate 23,876 of PVIR01012760.1, read as the reverse complement.
CCGAAACTGATGCATTGACTCAGAAAAATCATCTACTACTTTATAGATCAAATTAGGAGTATTAATTGAATTTATTCACATTCGTAATTTTAGAGAACATTTTTCACACCACAAATTAATTGGTCATCATTTAAGTTTAATAGTCAAAGTTTGCATACATCAAACTGTTATATGGTTAAATTTTCCAAGGTTTAAAAAATGAAGAAACTCATGAATGATCTATATTCTTTTTCAATCGGCCGTAGTGTTAAATATTGAGTGGCAATAAATTTCATATTCTGATTAAGTAGATTTAAGATAGGACTTGAGACTCCCTACTTACAATAAACCTTCTGGTGATACTAATCTTCAGCTCCACAGGATTATACTTTGAAGAACAAGAATCCAAAATCATCAATGTGGAAACAAGACTTAAACATTAGGAAAAAACAGTTAGTCCACTACAACATAAATTTTGATTCCTGTTCAGCAAGTAAGAAATAAAAATGAAATGGATAATAGTCAAGAACAATGCATGATAGAATAGGTGGAAAACCTTTAAGACATCCTCATCATTCTGCAGTGTGAGCTACACATTCTGTCCCAGAACTCAGTGATTATTATCCACATTTTTATCATTCTGAGATGTCTGACACGTTTGAGTGATTGTAAATTTATAAGGAAAATGTGGTATTTATACACAATGGAGTCCTACTTTAGATTAAAGAAGGAAAAACTCGAGTCATTTATAGGAAAATGGATACACCTTGAGACTATAATGTAAGATGGAATAAATCAAACCTACAAGCGTAAATATCACATGGATTCCCTTATACAAGAAGCCCAAAATATACACATCAAAATAAAAGATAAAAAAGAAAAGAGGATAGATCTTTGCACAAATAAAGGGGAACAAGACGGGGAGGGGCAAGAGGAAGGGGCTAAGTATAAAAAGAGTAACAAGAAATGTTATGCACACATCTCAACTCCCTACGAGGAATGTAGTGATTATGTATGACAAACATACTAATAATTTTTTTAAAAAATGAGTAAAAATAACCCTAGAAAAAGTTGACTGAAACAAATTCCAGAATCCCAGATAAATTCAGCAAAATATTTCACTGTCCTGTTTCACTTTGCGTCTAATTACTTCCCTAAACATAACACATACACAGAATGCAGATCGGTATTTCAAACGTGACTGTTGTAAGTATGCTGTTTCTTTGAGAAATGCCATTCTCCTTGTCTTTCCAGGATAAGCACTTATTTGTACATTGCAGCAAATCCATTAAATTTGTTCACAACTCTTTCAGCATTGCCATGAAGATAATATACAATACTTACCTGTAGTATAGCATTAATATTCACTGTTTTATACTTAATTGTTCCTCTAGCACATGAAACAATGATTCACTGCATTTTAATCATCTGATTTCTTTTCATAGTGAATCCCATGAACCTAATATAAAACCTAAGTGGAGTATATCACTTTATAGTTCTGCTAAGTGAATAAAGAAATAAATGAAAAGATTCTTTTTGAATGCCTTGAAATTTATTCAGGCTTAAAAGATAGAACATATATTAGTGTGTGATAAGTGTGATAATAATTCATATCACTGAGAACATAGGAATTATTTAATAAGCACTTCTCAAGTGGGGTAAAACAGCAATTAAAGCATACTTGATATAAAGTACATACCACTTAAATACTTTCATGTAGGTTATGAGTCCACCAAAATGTTATAATGAACTTAATTTGTATGTGCGGTCAACAAAGGTTTAATGATAGTTATAGAGAAATCTACAAATAAATGATTAATGGATTATTTATAACTAGTACTCATTAAAAACAAATCAAAAGATATAGCATATACCAGAAATAAAAAAATTGTGTGAAAAAATATATGAAAAGGTTGAGAAACTTATAAAGCTCCTGCACAAATAAAATCTACTAATAGAAAATAAATGTGTAGAGAATTCTTTTAAAATATTAATGGCAATAAGTATTTAAAATTCGCTCCTCTAAATAGGATTCAAAGTCCTTGTCAAGTTTACTAAAATGCAAACAGATGTATATAAACATGAGTGAAAATATGGTTAAAATATGAGTAAATTTCCTTTGAGAGATTTATAGGAAAATGGATACAATTTGACAACATAAAGTTATGTAAATCAGACACATAAGATTACATATCACATGGTTTCTCTTACATGAACAATCCAAGCTATATATAAATTAAGGAGCAAAATAAAAGATAATAGGAAATGGAGCTAGATCATTTACAAACGAAAAGAACAAGAAATTGAGGGTTACAGGGAAGGGAAGGAGAGGCCAAAAGAATAACAACGTGCCACGTACATGTGGCATGTCCACACACAAATGAAATTATGTATTAGAAATGTGCCACAATGAAAATAAAAATTAAAACATACACCTCCAAAGCTATAACATGCTGACGTGCTTTTTCTTTCTTCAGAATTCTCTAAAATACTATTCTTTTTAACAATATACTTTGTAATTATGGAAAATTCTGTTTCTAAGTAGAGTGAGTTTCCATTCTCCATTCAAATTTATGAAAAATGTATTCTTTCTCCCCAAGATAATATCCTTTAATGGAAATTCAAATAATAAATTCTGGCAAGGATACAGGGGGAAAGGAAGTCTTTCTGCCTTGTTAAGTGCAATGTAAACTAATATAACCACTGTGGAAATCACAAAGTTCCTCACAAACTAAGACTACAAATTCCATTTGAACTACCTATTCCCCATCCAGGAATCTTCCAGTCAATGATACCACATCACAGTGTGGTATCACCCATGTTTATAGAAACACAATGGATAACAAATAAATTTTGGAAGCAACCTTCATTTCTCAATGAAATAAAATCAACAGATGAATAGACAAAGCAATGTGGTAATTAAACACTATAAAGACAGATATGATGGTGTCTATTTTGGTATTAGTAACAGCAAAATGTGAAATATTAAAGCATCTTGATTTTACAAGACTGCTGGTTGATAAAATAGATTTACAAAATATTTTCAAATTTTCTTTAGGATAAAGTATTTGTTTGACATAACTACTGGTTAAACATGTAACCATGTGTAATGTTGGTATTGTGCAGCCAGCTACCACCTGAAACTCACAGAGGAACCACAATCGTGGTTATGTCCCAAAGTGGGCCGTAATCAGTGCCAGCTGTGGGAGTCCACCCTCCAGTTGGCTTCTTTGGAGAGAAAATTGTATTCTTAATTTCTCCTGTGAAAATTACACTCTAAATTTCTAAGATAAAACAACAGTAAAAAGAGTAAAACTTGGACTTTAAGAATTATTTCTAATTTTTACACCAGTAGACATCAGAATTAAATGTAAGGTAAACTGATGAAATAGAAGTTTGTGGAACACTGTTCCTCAGAATATATGTAATCTATAAAGAAAATGCTAATGATGTGCGAGCAACCATTATCTATTCTGAGGTAGTTTTTGTTCAGTTCCATAAGAAACACAAAAGATGTATAAATGTAATGTTAAACATTGGTATTTTAATAAAAGCAGCTAAGAAGCATATGAAGAAATGTTCAACATCAATAGTCATTCGAGAGATGCAAATGAAAACAACATTAAGATTTCATCTCACTCCACAAAGAATGGCTGCCATTTCAAAATTAGCCACCAACAAATGTGGGTGAGGCTACGGAAAGAAAGAACCCTCCTCCACTATTGGTGTGAACGTAGACTCCTACAACCCCTGTGGAGAACAGTTTAGAATTTCTTCAAAAAAGCTAAGATTGGAGGTACCATTTGACCCAGCCATCACTCTGCTAGGTATATACACACAAGAATTAAAAGATTCACATCACAGTGACATATGTGAACCTATGTTTAAAGCAGCTCAGTTTGTGATTGCTAAAGCTTGGAAACAACCCAATATCCAACAACTGGAGACTGGATAAAAATGTTGTGGTTCTTCTACACAATGCAGTATTACTCTGCCATTAAAAATGATAAGTTTGAATCATTTATACTTAAATGGACGTACCTTGAGGATATCCTCATAAGTGAAATAAATAGGTCACAGATGTGTAAATATCGTATCTTTTCTCTAGTATGAGAAAATAAAGATGTAAATGAGTTCTAGAATTGTATGTTATATATTGTGAAATAGAAAACACTCAAATCATAATGGAGTGAAAGGGGAAAATAATGATATTATAATAAAAAAGAAAGGAAACAAAGTTTATGTATATAGGGGGTGGGAGGGTAGGGTGGGTAGGGCTACGGGAAAAATGAGAATTAAGTTGTGTCATATACTGGTACAAATTCTTATTGTTGAATGCAATCATGATGTGTATATGTAATGTACCAATAAAGATTTCAATTAAAAAATCGGTATTTTAGAAAAACTTGATCGATTCATCTTTAACAAGTCACTATAAGCAATTATTTCAAAGTGAGATCTCCATTTTTTTCTTCTATGTACACTGTATAATGCTTTCCTCCTACTTTTGCAAAATACATGTAAGAATATTTTAGTTATAATTATCCAAATCTCATTCTTAAATAACTGGGAAAACAATACTATTCTATCCTGTAGATATTTCATGGGAATTGAAGCTACAAAATGTGTGAGAAATAGTTTCTATGGTGAAAAAGTTTTACAAGTAACATATACTGTCTGATGCAGGCTAAGGTGAAGTTTTGTGAAGAGAATGAGATAATGTATTTAGCTTTAGAAAACACATGTTGTAGGTCCCATTTATTTAATTCTGCTATGATGGCAAGAGAGCAGCCAACAGCAATATGTATGAAATTAGATATGGCCTGTTCTAATCGAATTTTATTCACAAAAACAAGTGGTAGGATACACTGGGTCTTTCCTGGCCATAGGATGTTAAGAATGATACACTTGTAGATATAAAACCATCTTCCTTTAGAGGACCTAAAAGTTGCATGGGACCATCTTCTAAATTTCTTTAGATGGAAGGTCCCCAAATATGCATGAGCATAGGACTATCTTCCTATGTCACACCAAATAACACTCATCAGGATAAACTGCACAAGTATTTAATATAGAGTCCACTCACAAGAAAGTGTACATATTTCAGAAAAAGAAAAACTTGTATAAATATTTTAATACAAAAATTATTTCAACAGCATCAGATTAACTTAAATTACCTTCATATTCTATTACCTTCAGCTCTAACTGGTAGACATTAGCTTCTAGGCATTTATTAGTACAGAGAATTGCTGCTTGGGTAACCTTGGCCATTGAGATTATTGCACGTGCATTTTCAATTTCTTCTCTAAAGGCCAACAGTATAGTGGGTTTTCTCAAATATAAAATGTACAAGATTCTTTAGAGTTTCCCATATGAAAATAATACATCTTATTTGAAAAGTCATACTATTTTTCTTTCCTGAAGTGTAAAAGAAATATAGTCAAATAGAAATATAGATACAGCATTTTAAGGCAGATTCCATATTGTATGCACATGCATGAGTGTGGGCACAGTGGAGTGAGAAATTTCTTGAGTGGGAAGGATAGACTTTAAATTTTGTTTTCTCTGAAGTTATATTAGAAAATCATTTGTTAATTGTGGTAATGCACACTTATAAACCCATAATCCCAGCACGTAATTTGGGAGCCTGAGGCACAAGGACTGTAAGTTCCAGCCTTATTGGGGATGATTTAGCAATTCAGTGATGCTCTCACATTTTTAAAAAGTAAAAAGAGCTGGAATTAGGGATGTCTGAATATTGTTGGTTTTCTAAACAAGCAGTACACATTTTAAGTTAAATATTATTTTAAAATTTAAATATTTGCATTTTTCTCTATTTTGATAATCTCCATATGTCTATAAAAGTTTGTAAATTAAAAAAAAACCTGTTTGAGCAATATCTCCATTTGAGACACAAAAGACATCAATTTATTTTCATAACTGTGAAATCAGAGATATTGTTTTGCAGGACAGATAAAATGCATGCAGTCTTCCCATACATCTGTACCTACTATTACCTAAATATCCACTGATTTTTTTCTCAGAATCCATGAATTGAATTCTAGGAAATTACCTGCTACTCTTTTGAGGACTTATTCTACAATCTTTTTACACAGCAACCTTTTGCCATTTGTCTCTCTTGTACTTTTGACCTAACTATTCAGATAAAGTGAATTATCCTATAAGACCACTGTTAAAGAACCATTCATATTCTTCTTTCTTCTCAATGAAATAAAAACAAAGTGCATGACATCATTTTTCTGCCTTAACTTTATATAAATGTTTCAACTGTTCAATATTGAACAAGCTATTTTTCTGCTAACCAATTGACATAGGTCTGCAGACCACAAAAGATACCTCCTGAAACATTTCTTTTCCCTGAAATAAAATGGCTCTCTAGACAATATCCATTAACTAAAGCATGAGAACCAACTGCCCATTCAGAGTAAGGCATGGGAAAACTCCATTTCAAGTACCACGTAATCAAGATGTCAATAACAAATTTCCAAATATTTATACCTCCAACTTTATGCTGAAATTCAACCCCAGAGTCATTATGCTGTATTTTCTATCCTTCAGAGATGGCTTTGTGCTTTATTAAAGGAGCTTGCTTCTTTCTCATCTGGATCTTTTGATTGTATGTTTTCTATCCATTGATCAAATAGAAATGTTTATAGCAGCCCAATTTGTGATTGCTACATCTTGGAAACAACCGAAGTGTCCATCAACTGGAGACTGGATAAAAAAAGCTGTGATTCTTCTACAGAATGGAGTACTACTCGGACATAAAAATGATAAGTTTGAATCATTTCTACTTAAATGGACATACCTTGAGGATATCCTCATAAGTGAAATAAATAGGGCACAGATAGGTACATATCGCATTTTTTCTCTGGTATGAGAAAATAAAGATGTAAATGAGTCCTAGAATTGTATGTTATATATTGTGAAATAGAAAATGCTCAAAGTAAAATAGGGTGAAGGGGGAAAAATAATGACATTATAACAAAAAAGAAAGAAAACAAATTTTATGTATATAGAGGGGCAGTAGGGTGGGTAGGGCTATGGGAAAAAATGAGAATTAAGTTGTGTCTTATACTGGTACAAATCCCCATTATGGAGTTCAATTATGATGCATATGTGTAATGTACTAATAAAGATTTTTAAAAAAACAAATAGAAATGTTTCAGGTGTATCAAAATGACAAATTGGATCTTTAACCATTAACAGATGCTAGGCTGGGATTAAAAAATTAGAAAGTAGGAAACAAAGAGACAATATGTATCCATATCTTTATATCTATAATCACATTTTCCTTCATGTTCACGAAAGAAAAATATAATAAAGTACAGATAATTCTTATTTTATTAGAACTGAAATAGAACATGAAGAGAGGGATGGTGATGGAAAATAATGACAGTGTGTTATGTACATGTCCCAAACCCCCATCTTTAATGTAATCATTATGTACTGAAAATACTTAAGAAAAATGAAAATATAATTTCCATTTATGCAACTTATGTGGAAAGCATATGTTATACTAGCTGGGAAGCAGATATAGAAACACTGATGCTAAGGACACTTACAGTAATAAGAAAAGCATCACAGTAGTTAAGAAGGAGTTAAGTATGTAGGATGAAACCCTGAAAAATATGTCAAACATCTCAATTTTTTCACTCAAATTGTGAGAGAAATCTTAACAACTATTGGTTGAAGCTGCCTAGATATTTGGCCCTGTAATATAGAAAGTGAGCACGGTTTATTACTATAAATTGCCCATACCTTTAAAAAAGATTGGAATACAATATTTAAAAAGATTATTCTCCTTAAAATACTTGACAGATGAATTTTTTTCCAATTAAAACCCCAGAAGGTATTTTGGACAAATTGGCAAGCTCATTTTAAAATGAATACAGAAAGGCAAAGGACCTAGACTAGCCAAACGATACTGAAAAAAAGATGAATAAACTTGGAGGACATATAATACTTGCTTTCAACATTTTTTATAAAGTGATCAAGCTAGTATGACATTGGCACAAAAGGAAAGTTGCATTTCAATATAACATGAGAACAATCAAGAACAAATCTGCCAAATGCCCATTTTTTTCAACAGGTTTTTTTCTGGACAGATATTTCACTGGAAATGGTAGTTCAAGTTATAAGAAAATAACTTGTCATCCTTCTAAAAATATATTTAAACTATATCATAACAAAAATAATGCAAAAGTATCATAAGCTATAAAAGTTCTAGAAGGAAACAAAAGAACACCTGCAAAGGACTACAAATGAAAAACATGAGTCAATATTAATGTGAATTTGATTGTAAATCATTTTTATTCCTATATGATTTAAGTGATACAATATAAGGAAATAATTATCTTTCTTTGATGATACTGGCACAGTGTCAAAATGTAAATTTTTCACAATATAAGAGCTACACATAAGCAAAATTTTGTACACTACTTAAACTTAACTGGCATAAAACAAGACAGATAATTACAAACTAATAAAATAATGACAATTCCCAGAGAATATTCTCAAAAATAATGTGTTTTGAAGAATTACAAATTAGAAGCAATAAGAAAAGCCCAAAATGTTACACTAGGAAATACAACACTTAAGAAGGCAGTAATATAGGAATAGAGAAGGAAAAAATACCTAAAAAATTTTTAAATAAGTGTTACCATACCATAAGTTAAATAAAACACAAACATATATATATATGCATTGTGTGTGCATATGGTATATATGTGCATCACTGTTAATTTTGATTTTCCTACTTGGCTAGATTAAAAAATTCCCAAGAAAATAGATGAACACATTTAGAGGTTATTTGAGTTCGTCATGGAAGCAAAACTTTGGATAATGTATGTGGTTCCCAAACCCTTCTTCCCTGATGTTATTACTGATGGTTCTCAGCCACCATGGACCAGGCAGCTTTCTTCCACCACACCCTCTGCCATGATGTTTATGCCTTGAAACCAGCTTCCAATGGACTGAATTCTCCGAAACTCTGGGCCAATTTAGACCTTTCCTACTTTGAGTTTTACGTGTCAGATATTTTGTCCCAGTGACAGAAATGCTAACTCGTAAACTGTCCAAAATAATTTTTGTTCAATGAATCTGAAAAGAACTGGATTGACAATATAAATATCAGAAAGAACAGACTTTATGACAAACATTCTTACTAAAGACAATGTATAATTATGAAACATAAAATTCATCAAGATATAACAATTTTAAATGCACAAGCACCTAACAATTCAGGCTCACAATGAGATGTAAAACGGAAATATTTTAGATGAGAAATAATTCAGCTATATGTGTTCAGAATGTCATGCACTGCATTTAATAGTGGTTAGTAATGCTAGCCAGAAAGTCAAAGACATCACAGACTTAAATAACTTGGCCAAGCCACTATACCCGACTGGCATCCGTAGATTACTCAAATGGAAACAATATATACTTTTTTATGTATATTTGGTACATTACTTAAAATTTACAGTATATTTAAGGTAAATCTCAATACATTTTTAAAGAGTGAAAACATCTAAAGGACGCTCTGACAATAGAATTAAATAGAAAATAACAATAAAAAACTTTCAAAACTCACACATAAGAATACAACCCGGTGTAAATAATTAATGAATCAAGGAGTATAAGAAAAATTTAAACAATACTTCAGGGAAAATTAAAATCAAGTTAAAGTATGTGAAAACTGAGGATGAAAAAACTGCCATGCTCAAGGAAAATACATAGTTATGAATGTTAATATTTAAACAGAATATACCATATATATACCTAATCTTACACGTTAAAGAAATAGTAAAAGAACAAACTAAATCTTAAACAACAAAGAAGGAAATAATAAAGATAGTACAAAACTAAATGAAATATACAGGGGGAAAATATCACACCAAATCCAGTAATTATTCTTTGAAATGGTCAACAAAATTAAGACTTTAGTTACCTTGACAAATAAAGAGAAAGGAGATTCAAACTGTTAAAATCATGAGTGAAAAATTAGATATTACCACCTGCTTCCAAAAGTAATATTAAATATATGCTTAACACCATGCATCAATTCAGCTCCTGGGTACTAGTGCAAGATAAATGAATATTTATATATAAAATTCTATGTACCTGCAATAGCTTTATTCACCATAATCCAAAATATTACAAAATTTTATTAACATTTAAATGATTAAAAATGATATCTAAACTGGCACAATTTAATTCCATTAATTATGGAATAAATCTCAAAACACAACAATAAATGAAAGACACTACATGTATAACATATTGTATGATTTCATTTAAATGGTAGAAAATCTCAAAACAATAGCAACTGGAAGAAAAACAGTGATTGCTTATGGCTGGAGGTAGAAATCACCTGCAAACCAAAATAAGGTAATTCTGGGGGGATGATGGAATTTTTAAATCATTTCTGTGGTGTGATAATATTCTTTTATCTATTTATGAACATTCATTGAACTATTTATTCAACACGCATAAATTTTAGGGCACATATAGAATTGTTAAAAAGACCATCGGCAATTTTCCCCCTCACTGTGAGGACACATTCTGACAATGTGGAGTGCATTTGCCCCCTTGCTTCCAAATGAGAGATCCAGTTTACTTCCACACCTTTTGATCTTACAAAGGTTTGGCCACAGAATTTGCTCTGAAGACAAAGACAATTACCTCATGACATGTTCAAGTGCTTTGAAAGTTCTGCATCTGAAATCAGCCCGAGTTACTGGTGAAAACCATGACAGCACCATGTGTGTCCAGACTATTCTGCTGGTGAGGCCACAGCCTCTACCACTCATGCAATTCAAGAATATCTGAGAGAGGGCATCCTTGTGTTGTTCCTGATCTTAGTGTCATACAACCCCTGTAGAGATCAGTTTGGAGAATCCTCAAAAAGCTAGGATTGATGGTCCCATTTGACCCGGCCATTGCCCTGCTAGGTATATACACACAAGAATTAAAAGACTCTTATCACAGTGACATATGTGCACCCATGTTTATAGCAGCCCAATTTGTGATTGCTACATCTTGGAAACAACCCAAGTGTCCATCAACTGGAGACTGGATA